>CAJVPJ010000712.1:0-18543 GCA_910592205.1 Paraglomus occultum | reverse complement strand
ACAATTCGGAAGATGATGTGTGTACTCATTGGTTGGATCAATGGTTTGATGAGGTATGTAATGAGGATAATGTAGCGAGCAAGTAAACTCGCGCTAAACGTTTAACAAACTTTTCGGCCCCGTTATATTGACTAGGGACTGAACGAAAAAGACCTGGCGGACGAGGAAAAAGACATGATAAGGCTATGGAACAGATATCTATCGCAATTGGAGTACGTTCGTACAGTCGCTACGATTAACCCGAGCGTGGATTTACAGTTTACTGACGTCGTATTTATCTGTCGTATTACAGAACCAATGGCGATTGTCATTTGTCGGGCCTATGCATTCAATTTGCGAAAACACGGGCTCGAGACATTTCGGCGTATAATCTAAGAATGGCTTTTGCAAGACACTTGCTTCAGATGGCAGGGGCTCAAGTGATCGATGGGAATTGCGTCGCCCATTGCCTTCGCTTAGTTGATAGTATAGCTGATGGATCAGGAGTGTAGAGTGGTGCCAAGCCTAAGAGCGCAAGGCATCGGAATCGCAAATGCGAAAGTTGGCGAAGGACAATAGACATTGTGTTGAACGGATAATGCGACAAACGATTTGCTAATATTGGAAATTATATACAAGAATTCAACATCACTGTATATCACGGATAAGCCAGTTGTCGGCTAGTTTGTTTATTAATTTTTGGATTTGGAATAAAAGCAGGTTTCTTCAATCCTGGAACTGTTGTAAAACGTTCTACAAATGCAAATTTCATAACAGGTGAAAAGTACGTTCTTACTCAGTCTACCAAAGACGAGTTCATACGAGTACCTCAGTAACATTGTCAACATGCAATTTTCGTATTATCTTCTCTTTGTTATTTTGCGCCTCAATATTAGTTTCTAAAGCGAGACGCTGAAGAAATAGAACAAAGTCTAGGAATAGCTATATGTATACCGATACCGCATGTCAAGTGAGATAATTCAACCACGCGTTTGAGCAAAGATTATGTGTACGTTACATTACCACTACATCAAAATTCTTTGACAATTTTGTGTTCGGTTGGTGGGCTTTCTCAATTTTTTTGAGCGTCGCGCGAGGATATAAGCGAGCCATGTTTTGCTTTGATTTAAAATAAAACTGGTTGTGGATAACGATAAAATAATAATAATAATAATAACAATAATAATAAACGACGATGTCATAACCCAAAAGGGCAGGTGACTGTTACATGATCAGCAATGTGAATACGCGTGTCGCGTAATCCGAGTATTACTGATTACACCCTTGTCGTTAATAACGTCTTACTGTAATTGCCTTTATTGAAGACATCAAACGTTATTTTCTCTGAGCAAAATTTTAGCTTACAAAGTTAAGATATTTTGTAGTAGAGCGGTATTATCTTTTTTTTTTCAGATTCCTTAAACATGAGCGCACGAATTCAATGGCTACGGGTTTATTCTTTTTCTTGTAACTAGTCGCATATGTATCCAGTCGTTGTTTTCTTGTGACCCTAAAGTATTATTCGTCTTTTAAAACATTTGAATATATGTTCGCTTTATACGTCTCGTTGGAAGCCGTATAAACCCGCATCAAAGTAAAGACTCGGCGCGCGCTAAATGAGGAAATTATCGTACAAGTTGGAATCTTTCTTTATGTGCAATTTTTTAAAAAAAGTTACCAAATATTTCTATAAAATTTTAACCGTCAACGCGCTTAGTTTATTAATTTGTGGTTTGGGTAAAATTAACACGTCATCAGAATTATCGCGTTCGTTGGATTGACTAATAAATAGTACACATTAAGCATTCGAGTTTCTATGTTTACCTGAGCACTTTGTTCTTATTTATTTCTCAGTACAAATAATAAATACAAAACCGTTAATATATTATGTTTAAGTTGTTTCTTTAGCACCACAATGTGTCCAAGGCTCAATAATTGTTGTCACTAACGCAACTATTTTGGTGCGCAAATTTCATGGCAACGAATACTTAACTTTTTATTTATAAAAAACGAGACAATATGGTGATGTCGTAATAATAATTATGTATTGTACATATGAAGCATACATAAGTACTGTAGTCGTACCGTTAATTCTGCTGTTTAAAGCTATATCTCGTTTTGCATACATGCCTGTCCATAATATTTTGACATCGCCAAAACATCCAAACTAAAAAATAGTCATGTTTGTTTTAGGACCCGTTTTTTCTTATCCAAGACCTATTGCGTGCGTAATCTGGATAGACTTAATGACTGACATAATTTCGTTGTTATTTAAACAATGACGCAGACAAGGAATGGTAGTAGCAGAACTAGAAATAATGCAAGACGTTATATTGACCTCGTTGAGCGTAACAGGATAATGGGAGTAATCATCATTCCTTGATGTAAGAGCAATACTTAAAGAGTGAAAGCCAGGCATAGCAAAACTTGTTGCGATCAAATAGATTTACAGCGAATACAATATACACTTTCCGCAAGAACACTGCAATCTTAACGTCTCTTGGTCGATACTCAATATTGTCATATATTGCTTAATCATGTATGCATTGCATTAATCAATTTTGTACATTTGTTTATTTACATGAGGTTTGTGGGAAAGGACCAAGTCATGACTATATTTTTTCATATCACTAAGATTTACGCGCTCGAAAAAAGTGCCATGTGGCTAAACAATATCATGTTGGTGTAACAGCATGTAACATATCTCGCTCTACTTCCATCACTTTTTTTGAAGTATATTTATTCTACTCTTGCTATTACCGGCCTTAATAAAAACGCCGTCTCCAGTAAGTCACACGCAATGGCAGGACATAGATTTCCCAACGGAATGCCTGCTCCGAGTAGAGCACACCTTTTCTTGGCGAGGTTACTTGGAGGATCTATGACCTTTTGTAAGTGAAAGACCGAAAGGTCAAACTAGTATACAATACTATATATGAAGGTGTAATTCATTCGAGGATACTTGCATTAATCAATGCATTCGATATTTAGGGATACTCTATCGCGGAAGACAGGATATGCCAGTTGTCCTGGTAAGTTTGAGTCAAGACCGGCCTGTTTCGGACTACACTTTCGTATTAGCAGACTTTTTTTTTCTCAATATTCCGTTAATTATCACAGCACTTGAAACACCCTTGGGACCATGATGGACATCATGACAGTGACAGCAGTCATCATTGACCACGAGTCGACTTTTCAAAAGTGTAAATTACGGGTTCCAAACGACAATCTTAGTGTCGTGATATAGAGTCGACTTTATTTGTCTTAAATTGGGTATACAGATACTTAATTTATGCATTCGAGTATTGTTTCTCTAGACCAGTACTAGAAGGATGAATAAGAATATATATCGAATCCCAAAAGTAAGGGATTCATCTTGTCTACAAACAAGGTTATTACATATCTCAAACTGTTAACCCCCCCTCTCAATAGTTCCCATCTGTATTAATAGTCCTCTCCCACTCACCAATGGAACTAAAGATTAAACATTCTGCATGCAACTTTGAGCCTCTACATCATAGTCTTTTACCCCTGATTATTTCCTCAAAAACAAATCTTTCTTATGTTCAATATTTAAGAATTTCAATGTGTTTATCCCCAGCAACTTTTCCTTGTCTTCTTCACTCAGCCAATCACATTGATCGATTAGTTTACCTGGACAATGCTCACCAAGAGGGAACGGATAATCACTTCCGAGCATAATACGATCAATGCCCATCTTCTTTACTAGAAATTGGAGGGTGTCTTCGTCATGCACTAAAGAGTCAACGTAGATTCGGTTGATATATTCTCTACAACGACAGTAGACGTGACTTGTTACTATCGTATATGAAAATCTCAAATAAACAATAAACGACTGAACGGATCGACTGTAGTAAATACTCATCATACAAGGGATTTTTTTTTATCCTCACTGCGCACAAGTCAGGCCTGACATTGAATCCGTGAATGATACGCCCAAGCGTAGCCGGAAAGGATCCTCCACCGTGAGCAAAAGCGACTTTTAATCGAGGATGGCGTTCGAGTACACCACCGAATATCAGGGAGCAGATGGCTATCGTTGTTTCACATGGCTATTGAAAAAAAAACACAACATAAATGGGAATGGGCGTGATAACAAAGGAAATGGAACAATAAGATAAAATAACAGAGGGTGACGGGTTACCATGCCGACTAGCCTGGGTCATATATAACAGAAGGTTAGAATACAATGATTTAACTTGCGCACGACAATAGGAAAAAAAAATAGACAAACAGAGTTACATGTATAATAATATTATTATTACCATGGAAACCAATATTTTTCCATTCTTCCTTTGTTTTCCATGTCCTAGTTTCAAATAGCATGTATGAACAGAACCGGTTATTGATCTTGTTTTCTTGTTACAAAAAAAACAGATACCCTCTTGTGTATTGGCATGTGTCTTACCCATGGATGCACAAAGACCGCAGCATTGAGTTCTTCGCATGCCTTTTTTGATTGATGAAATACCAATTATGTTACATTATTTTCTCATTTGAACCCGATCTTCCTTCTTTCTTCTTCTTTTTTCCTTCTCATGCATCTGTATCATCATCTCACATCTCCATTCCATTTACCTCCCAGATAGGTTCCAGTTCTGGAGCATCTAAATTCCAATCATTAATGTGGCTTCCTATCTGTATTCCCACCAATCCTAAATCAATAATACATCTTCTCAATTCCTCTACTGCCAATTCAGGGGCTTGCATGGGTAATGTGCCTAATCCGACGAACCGTTTAGGGTCCTCGGCACATACTTGTGCAATGTGATCGTTGAGATATCGAGCAAGATCGAGAGTATGCTGAGGCTTGGCTGAGTAGGAAAACATTACAGGAACCGTTGAGAGAACCTGGACGATGTAAACAAAGGGAGGAAAGCGAGGATGGGAGATCAGGAAAAGAAAAAAAGACTTTGTATTGCACTCTGTAACTTGCGATATCATGTTTAGCGTTACGAGTTTACGGACAGTTTGGGAAATTATAATTGTATTAGATACCTGTACATCGACTCCAGCAATGTCGCACTCTCGTACTCTTTCGTCTGCTGACCAACAGTTGCAACCTATCTCTCTAAAGTTTTTTCCGTCAAGAAGCATTCGTGCTTTTCCCTGGATGAACATAACATGGCGTGTTACGAGGATACAATTGCGCGCATACTATAGTGATCTTTCTTGCATAACAATGTTACTGACTTGTTCATAGTGATCTAGTTGTATCCATCCGCCGTACCCGTATTTTCTCTTCAAATCAGGCCAATGTTTCGGCAGAATATGGCTAAAAGTCCAAAAATAAAGATTACATGCTTTATCATGATACGAAAGATAGGGTTGATAAAGAATGCATACGTGTGGATGTCTATTTTGAGACGGCGTTTAGTGTTAACTTGATGGGTATCTAGAGCGCTCATTTTAGATGGTGCGATTAGAGCGTAGTTCGTTCTCCTGAATATGTGTTTTGTAGTAGTGGTTAGCGGGTAAGTGGTTAGTATGTATACGGGTGGGTAGTTGTAAGTAGTATGTTATGGTTAAGGAGTAAGCTAAAATCAGGTGACCGGAAGGGGTTAGTTTCTTGTGGTACAAAGTTTGGACGTTCGGAGTTTGTTGATAATAGCAATAATAATAATAATCCTGTCTTAGGATTAGTGAATAAGTAAGGAGGGGCTTTTTCCTGTATAATATGGATAAAAATGCATGACGTCAGAAAACTTGGAACGTGTGGCTATGCGATGAGAAGGTTCAACCAGACATTATTTGGGCCATTCCATGTTATCATCCTATGATCAATTCATTGTTATTTTAACTACTTTTTATGTGATTACTTATCCGTTCTGTGCGCATGCGCCAATGTTGATCCCATGTACGGATTGTGTCGGACACAGTCGGGGCCCTCTCTGGTTCATATTTCAACGTATGATTATGGTTTCAAAGGAGGATTGATATTCCAAATGCAAAAGCAAGCTAACGGCGTACTTTAAGTGAGAGTAGCAAGCAATGACAACGCTAACAATAACAACAATAAAATACCAAGAACAAGAACGACAACAAGAACAATAACGAGCACGGAGCATAATAATTTAGGTAACGCAGCGATAGTAAATGATAAAAGTAGTTTATACAGTAGTCTAACATAATAGTTTGCTGCGAGTAACAAGTGACGGGTGACAACAAAAAAGGTGGAGATTACATAATATAATATCAAGATAATATCATTATTATTATTGCAAAAACCTAAAGTAATATACATATAAATATATACAAAATCGAATGTTTCAGAGTGTTATGCCGGTAGATGTTACACACTTGTCTCATTATGCCTACGTCGATACATTAATAGTTGTTTGTATTACACACATTTATACGTTTATATTCCATATGAATTTCATATGCTAGTCGCATATCCCCAGTCCAGATCGTCAAATCATTGATTTTCACCCTCATTGTTCCGTCACCATATAACACACACTTTTTTCTTCAGACTGCCCTCTACATAAATTATCTAAGCCAAACTTTTTATTGGCCAAATACCCAACCTTCTCTTCCTTCCCACTAGCTTTGGGGGTGACTGCTTGACACTGCCCGTAACACCCCCAAAGAACTATTAAAGACGTATACCACTCGATACATCACGCAAAAATAATCCCTCTACGCGCACACCCAACAACCACGTACATACATACATACACACATACATACACGCGCATAACATACAACAATATATAATACTCTTATCATTATTATCTCCATATAATAAACAGATACTATCAGATATCCATTTAATTCTGAAGCCACCCACTCTCCTTTTCCATAAACTTTATTACGCTTTCTATAACTTCCTTGTGGAGGCAAAAACCCCACCAGTATAAATTCTAGTAAGATGATGAGCATGGTCTCGCCCACGACACCACATACTCCAAGGAGCAGACTTACGCTAGACCTGAGCGAATTACCTGTCTCCACTTCTAATAATAACGCAAGTCCTCCAGTATCCCCTAGTTTAAGCTATACCACGTATAGTGGTCTACCCTCTCCCACCCTATCTGGCTCTTGGTCTCAAACTAGGTCGCAAGCAGAGTTGACAGCACTACTCAAGGATGCTTATATTCGTATTAGAGAAAAAGAAAGAGGTATGAGGTGCTTTGGGAATTGGAGGGGAAGAAAAGGAGGCTAGAACAAGTTACTCTACAAGTGTCAAAGCCGTTTGGTTTGCAAGGGAAAAAAACCGAGTTTGTAAAGTAGTTGCAACAAACTAAGAAATTAAGGAAATTGGTCGAATTAACAAATTAGTGGCAACATTAAGAGTATTAGTTGCATTAAAACACAAGACGTATATTACTTACGTAAGACGCAAAAGAATGTTTTCGCAAAAAAGACAGGATAAAAAAAAAAAAAAGAGGCGTTATCTGAGCGAATGCGATGCGATGCGATGCGGCAATGAAGTGTAGATGTGGTCACAAGAACGAATTGTTATATAATAATCTGCATATATATACACAATATATATATAATATATGTGGTAGTAAGTGAGCGATAGATAGTGAGAAACTTTACTAAACTTACGCAGCACGTGGATGTAAAAAAAATGTAGATCTATCATCCATTTGTTACGTAACAATTATCCGCAAGCCGCTTAATAATTACGTGCTGGGTTCATCATATGACGCACAATACAATTCTAACCTGTATTCATCTTCATTTTACCTTTTAAATAACAGACCTCACTCTCGCTGCAGAAATTGGCAAAAGTCTCCTAGACAATAACAATGACCTTAAAGCAAAATATGAAGCACTCATGGTCAAGTTTGAAGACTTCCAAAAGCAGAGACAACAAAATTCAAAATTCACTATACAGGCAGCAGACAAAACAAATGTCACTAGGTTGGCCCCGCCAAATGGTTCACTCGAAACATTCGAAGAAGAACCGAGTGATTTCGAGGACGACGAGAGTGATAACGAATCCGCTGCTGGCTTCGGCGCATCTGCTCATCTACATATCGCACGTTCTCGCTCTCCTAGTCGAGTGCCATATAGGGATTACGAAGATTACAGGGAATTGGAAATGAAGAATACCGAATTACAGTCTAAATTAGACAGTCTTATTACCGAAGCGCAGGAAAGTGACAGGTTACATAAAGCCAAGCAACGAAAACTTGAAGCCGAATTGACGGCATTACAAGACACATACCAATCCGCTACTCAAAAGATCGAGGATCTTCAGAAAGAAAATGAGCGTCTTTTGCAGAGGCTGCGAAATAGTTTTTGGGAAACACGTAAAGAAAGAAACTCGGGGAACGATAATGTGATTGAAGAGCTGGCACAAAAAGTCCAAGAACTGGACATACAAAATGCAGGCATTGAACGAGCAAAAGCAGAGATTGAACGTCGTTTACAACGTACACTACAAGATCTCGAGGCATTCCGTTCACAATGTAATACACTTGAAGACAAAACCAGAGACTATGCCAATCTCCAGATAGCATATCATAAACAGACAGAGCTGGTTAACCAGTTGAGTGTATCACTAGAAGAGCAGCGAATGATAAATCTGGGATTACGGAGGTCTCGAGCAGGATCATTTAGCGACAGTGGGTTTATGCACCGATTGAGTGACGCTGCTGACAATGCTGCATTGGCCAGACCTCTGGCGGCGTCAAAGCGCAGTCTACTCGAGGAATTCGAGAGCGAATGGATATCAAATATTAAACGAGACATGAACTGGGGGTCAGGAGATGAATCTCCTCAATTCTCACCAGTAGCATCTGAAGGTGATCTTCGAGAGTTTTTACTAAAGAATGGAGTGCAGCCAGATTATGATGACGATGTTTCCGCCATTGATTACATTTCTGAAGATGAGTTTGAGTTTTTGGAAGAGTTTGATGAAGATGACGAGATAGCAATGAGGAGGAGAGAATGGTTCTGGAAGCGATGGATAAGAGCAGTGTATAGATTCTTTAGATGGATCTGGAGATGGATTGAATTCCTTTTCTTATTGTGTGCTGCCGTGGTCTTGGCATTGTATCGTGGACCTGATCATTTATTACCTGGTGACTTGTAAAGAAGTGATAACAATTTCATCGATGTGTATCATTCTCAGATCCTACAATCTTTCATTCTTTCTATTCAATTATATATCTTCAACAATTTAGACTTTTCTTTTTCTTTAAATCCAAGCTTTGTAATTCCTATCGTTACATATATTAAAAATGGTTATTTATCGTTTGAGTGTATTGACTTGTATAAATTTGACGAATAAACCTTTATCCGTGTATTATATATTCTATGTCGATTGCTATGAACTGTTTCCCACCTTCCCCACCTCCCTTCCCCCCCTTATTTCCATTACAAGTTTTCCAACAAGCTTGAAATTCTCTTCGAACAAGATGAATAAGATAATCTCATGACAAAGCGTGGGAACGGTCATGCACATACGCCCCTTGCCAAAGTTTGAATGCTGAATGACGATCATCCGACATCTGACTAGCACGTTCCTGCGACCTTTTTCTTTTATCCCTTCTTACATGCCACCAAAAAAACTGATAATTAACCGATTGCAGGCAAGTGGGAAATAACCGAGATAACTTTTTTAAAAAACGTTGTTGTGAGAGCCTAACAAGAAATTTCCAGTCCGCCAAAACCGAACAACAAAAAATTTTAGTATGGTGTTAGTGTACCACTGCATATAGTTGTGGCTTCAATCATAGGTGTTACTAATTAAGGAAAGAAGAGTGGTTATTATTATTATTCTTATTATTATCATTTCGTCCACTAAAAAAACAGCGGAATGGAAAGGACATAAGTAGTATGATCAACAAGTGTGCATTCTGCATCGCCCTCGACAGAAATCGAAATAATAATGAAGAAAATGTAAAAATTATAATCGTTCTTTTTTTTCAATGATGCAATTGAAATACTTTTGTCACGCAAATTTCCCTTTGCATGAGTTGACAGATTTTATTAGTAAGAAAAAACTCGGGTTTTTATATATGTTTATTGGTAGAGTTTGATGTTGTGCTCAAAGTTTTTGAACCAAAATAATCACGGCAATCTTCATGTTTGGAGAACAAGACATTACACGAGATAGTAGAAAACTCGTAATTAATAACAAGCTTTCTTTAACCGCTTTACATGAAGCATAAGAAATCCCGTTTGTTTGTTATATTTTGGTATCAAGTCTAGCGAACAATTTCGTATGACGTTATATCGATATGCACTTACCAATCCGAGTTTAAAGTGTCACATGACAGTCGAAGTAGGACGCGAACTATCCGAAACTCGAAAGCAATCAGAGCACAGTCTCATATCAACAATATAAACTTATGCCTTGTGATCTAAAAGTTTCAGATCTCAACCCAAGTTTGGCAAGCGTGAAAAAAAAAAGAGTTTAAAAAAATAATTTTGTTACAAAAACAAAATTAAACATGTTGGTTATTTAATTACAGAAAAAGAATAATTTTGTACATATTTTACTTTTACACAGAAATTCAACTGTTATTTGTTGAATTGTCAACTAATTGGTAATTTTCCTACTTTGGCATAAATTTTGTGCGTTGGCATCGTAACATTTCGGATTGTGCGCGACGCCACGATGCACTGCAATGTACGGTATCAACGTGTCCAAACTACAAAATGAATGCAAACGTGAAGAATTTGTATAAAACGATAATGCATTGTCGCAAAAGTATAGAATAGTTTGGAGGCTAATTATCAGTAAAGGCACAAAGATTATATAGCGTTAATAATTGATGTGATGCAAATTCATACAATTTTCTAGCAGGGCGAAAAATAATTCATTCATTGCCGGTGCAAGTTTATTATTTGAACGTCATATACAAATTAACCACTAGATCATAAGAACCAAGTAGGATTTCTGTAACCGCCTGACTTTGTTCAACAAGTCTTTGTAGGATTAAATCCTTTCCTACTTGGATGCAATCACACTGTCTCTGTCAACATAATTGTTTAGACATGCTTTGCTTGCGCATAAAGAATTTTAATAACCAAGAAATGAATGACGTCAGTGAAAGTAAGTCATGATTATCGTATGAGCAACAAGCTTCTGTTGACAGTTTGACATATAAACGACTATCCTTTTATTGGATAACAGGAAACAGTACGAACTGAATAATGGGGTCTTGTCATAATATCTTATCAGATAAATATATACGCCGAAATTTGAACTTGATATTAAACAGGACAAGAGTTACTATGAAATAGAAAATAACGCTCATTCTACAAACCGTCTTGGTATAATGTCTCTTTTCCTTGTGTCTGATCATAAGGGCAACGAAATTGCCCCTAAATACAACCACTTCCGAAACCCCTTTTTGCCTGAATAAAATGTCAATCTGCGTGGGAAAACGTGATGTCGTGGAAAACCACGTGTAAATGATGTTATGCTCTTTTTTTTCAGATGGGGCATGGAATGATAAAAATGAGGCATATTTTATTCGGTTTGCATTAAAATTAATTTTCCACTTTCCACATCTGTTCAGATCGACATACCTATTTGCAGATCTTGCCCGGGTTATACTTGTTAAAAAATATATTTACTTTATATATATCAATGTCCCCGTAATAGTAATAGTAGTAGTAATAGTAAAGAGAGCAAAAAAAAAAAAAGGGATAAATTTTTATGATGACGTAAACAAGTAAAGTATCGTGTTACACGACCTTATATTTCTTAATATGGTAAGGATGTTGTCTTTAGCTGTTTGATCAAACCCCCTAGCACTAGTGACGTTTTTTTATTTTTTGCATAATGGCTTTCCTGAACGACGAAAAGAAATTGGAAATAATCACAAAATTCTTACTAGATAGTCCTCCAGGAGAAGTTAATGATGTATATAATGGTATGTATACGGACGTCTTTGAGCCAAGTCTCACACGGCAACGATGATGGGTTGAAATATTTCGATCACACTGACTAATTGTCTAATTTGTAGACCTTAGGTCGCTTATGAACAATCCCGTAGTCTTTAAGGAAGGCGTTCTTACGGCTTTAGAACAATACAACACGGAACAATTTGTTACAGTCACGCCACCCGGACAAGAACATAATGTACGATAACGTTAGAGTACTTGTAATCTGATGCATGACATTACATCCAACGCCTCGATCAATACAATTCTTCATTCGATGCAATAATAGGTTATCATCTCCAAGTACGGCCAAATTGAGCCAAACATTTTCGTAGATCCTAAATCACATCAAAAGTTTCGCTTTGATCATATGCAACAAGTGAGTAAGTTTAATCTGTTCTCATAAAACGTAAACAAGTCCCTCATCTCTCTTTTTTTCTATCTATCTTTCTTTCTTTCTTACATGTGTTTTATCTGTAGGTTGCAACTGATCCCGAGCCATATGAACCAGATGAAGCGACAGAACCCTTGAGGTAGGTGGCATAAGAAGTCTTTGCGTATTGCGATTGTATCATATCAATCTCGGTTGTGCTAAACTGCATCTATAATCGTTATCCGCTCATCAAGGGCTGCTTTAGAAACAGCCGTTCAAAATTATATTACAGATCATTATCCCGACGGCATTGCTACCGTTTATTCAACACAAGATTCAACATTGACTATAGCAATCGTGGACAATAAATATAACCCTGATAATTTTTGGTAAATATGACAGTGTTTGATTATCTACTTTGTTCTTATCGCTAATGCTTTTTAATCACAGGAACGGCAGATGGCGTTCTGCATGGGTAATTACACCGACAACAGGAGAAATAAAAGGGACTGTTAAAGTGAATGTGCATTATTTTGAAGATGGAAACGTTCAACTCAATACTGAGAAAACGCATGACGGAACAGTAAAAATCGATGCAGAGGTATTAATTCATCTATAATACAACACACGTATCGTATATCGAACCTACTGATTCATTGAACCTTTGCGTATAGAATCCGGAAACTGCTGCTGCTGCTATTGCAAAATATATCCATAAAGTGGAAGATGATTTTCAAAAGTCTCTCAACGATGCGTACATTGAATTGAACGAGAATACTTTCAAAGAATTGAGACGAGCTCTTCCCCTAACACGACACAAGATTGATTGGGATAAGGTTTGTACATTAGTCATTATGCGGGGGGCGTCTACTGTATTTCAGTTACGCATTGTTGAGCATTCGAGATGTATTTGTTTACTGACTGATACACCGATCGTTAATTCTATTACTCCAGATTATGAATTATAAAATTGGGCAAGAATTGGCCGGAAGGGAATAGATATGAAAGAAGAATGATTCATGGGATTAATTAATGCATAGAAATACAATCACATGTTATCAGAGTGGATTATTTAAGAAACTATAATTGAATAAGATGAAATTTTGTGAGGCTGCCAAAATCTTTCCTTCCGATCCCAAGCTATTCTAAGCGTTCAACAATACGAATACATCCTTGTTCCGATCATGCCATGGTGTCACTATATTTCATTAAACAAAATACTCTGCTGCGTCATACACAAAGATTGTTTCGACTTCTGTCTGGCGTCGGGCGTTGGTTGCGCAATCTCGTGCAGAGGCTTGGTAATAAAACTTTTATCCAAACTAATGCATATCAATCTTCCATAAGATACATAGACCAGCGCGACAGTTGTCACACAATTTATAGATGGTATGCGGCAACAAGCCATCAACGTGCATTTAAATAACCGACAACGTTATATCTTCAAAAAAAACCCCCTTTGCTAATATAATTAGTTGAGCCTGATAGATAGCCTTTATATCGGCGAACGGATTATTATTATTTTGTATTCATAATAAGAAAAAAATTTTTTTATGAGTGATGAATTCGCATTCTTTTTCCGCGATTGTTTGTCTAAAATAATGCTAAATCCAAACATTTTTAGTAAACGTAAATATGTCATATTGGACACGCAGCAACAATCACGAGGCTGATACAACAACTATACTAAACCCCGGTTATACAGTAAAAAAGCCCATTCCATGGAACATGTTTCACCCGCCCGCTCACTAAAAATGCTCGATCATAACCACCTTGCCATAATCATTATCCATCAGAATAAAAAAAAACAAAACTAAATGACCAGGACAGAGAAAACTTCCAGACGAACTATCATTACCGACATTGGAAAGTGCGCAATTCGTTTTATTGACGCGCATACAACAATCACACATAGGAGACCTTACAAGTCCGCCGACATCAAAGGATACTTTTAATCTCTCTGATTGTCTCTGGTATAGAATAGTCGTGCAAAAAGACTCTGTATCTTATTTATCTGAAGACATGGTAATTAAACAAGATAATTTTGATACCAATACTGGAAGGCTCACATCAATGAGCAGGCAGGCACATAAAGCTTTGATCAAGTCGCCGACAATCCATGTCGAAGATGATAATGTTGGTCAAAGATACTCACACTCACAATCAGCACACCCTTATCTCATCGATGGTCATTGTCGCGATCTTGTCAAGGTTACTACTATTGGAAGAGAGTGTTTTTTTTCGAGGCTTATAATTTAACGAAGAGAAGGCGTTAATAAACCAAGTTGGATCTGTTATTTCAGTTACTGAAAACGTGTGCAAATTACTTGCGAGCGGACTTGATAGCGAAACAGCCGAATAAATTTCTGAAAAGATAGTAGTTGACTGATTGAGCAGTGAAGAGATATTAGCTAATAAATGCTCTAAAACCAAATCATTTCATGCCGCCAGGCCTCAAATCTTTATTTGGCACTCGATTATCTCAAACAAACAACGCAAAAAAGCAACTCTATTGGATGGTTCGAGGTAATGAATGACACATTTGTTAATGGCCATTATCATCCCGTGATCGGTCGATCTCAGGCGACAACGTTTCAAATGAATTTAACAATGGGAAATGGTTATTGCATTGGGAATGTAAAAACCAATAAGAATGATTGTTGATCAGCAGATTTCTGTGCCCAAGTTTGGGCTGCATCAACTGCTTTATTGCTATTAATTCTTTAATTAATTCTCTCACAATTCTCTAACAAAACTCTCTCCCTGTTGCTTGATGTTTCATCGGGGATGCATGATTATATGATATTGAGTAGACATGACAGTCATCCAGAATTTCAACCGTGACAGTAAATGGAAAACCCGTTGATTTCTAAGCCTTTGTTTCTTGAAAAGAGTTGGGTAACCGCCGATCCGATTGTTTAAGGTTGCTTATTAATATATCACTTGCAAAAAACGGCAGCATTAGTATGAACAACTAATCCATAATCTAAAATCAATGAAATGCTTATGTTGTCACCATTTTGAAATACGGTAGACCATACCTTATTTGCAAAACTGCGATTGGATCTAGTGAACACCATGGACAATACACCAATTATGATAGATTGGAGATTGATAAATACCCTTGATCGATCTTTTCCCCCAACTTTGAGAAATTGAAATCTCACATACTATCTCGAATCAAGTTTCGGCATAAATTTAACGCTAACGATAACCATGTCTGACACTGCAATGTATGTACTAAAAGAGAAGTTATGTGTGTCTCCCAGCATTATAAGGAGATGTCATAAAATAGGATATAGGAACATCTCCATCGGGCTAAATTTTATCTGATATGATTTCGATAGCAACTAATACTATTAATTATATCCACACTATCCATGCAGTGCTGACTTTGGCCTGATTGGCCTTGCTGTTATGGTAAGCACTATTGTTATACGCTTTGCGTCATAAATGTCAAATATTGGGTTCGTACACTGACAGTCCGGTTGTTGTTTATACAGGGACAAAACCTTATTTTGAACGTTGCTGATCATGGCTTTACAGTAGTTGCTTACAACAGAACTGTAGAGAAAGTCGATCGCTTTTTAGCGAATGAAGCCAAGGGTAAGATCATCACATTCAGACTACTAGCGGATGTTGAACGTTTGTCTTGAGAATCATGTCATCACGCAATTAATACCGACTCTGTTAATCCAGGTAAAAGTGTAATCGGCGCACGCTCGGTCGAGGAACTTTGCCGTAAGCTTAAGAAACCACGAAAAATCATGCTTTTGGTAAAAGCTGGTCAAGCCGTCGACGATTTCATCGAACAAATCATTCCTCATATTGAATCGGGTGACATCATCATCGATGGTGGTAATTCTCACTTTCCCGATAGCATCCGACGTTCCAAATATCTGGAACAGAAAGGCTTCTCGTTTATTGGATGTGGTGTTTCGGGTGGTGAGGATGGTGCTCGTTATGGACCTTCTCTTATGCCTGGCGGTTCTCCTGCTGCGTGGTAAGTATTTATGTAGGAAAATAATAACTGGGGTTTATAACGAGATGGGGTTCTAATATTTTTACCACAACCCCCGCCCTCTCCCTCCTCTCTCCCTAATCTAAATTTACTGCAAAGGCCACACGTGAAACCAATCTTCCAAGCTATTTGTGCCAAAGCTGATAATGAACCTTGCTGCGACTGGGTTGGTGAGACTGGCGCAGGACATTACGTCAAAATGGTCCATAATGGTATCGAATATGGTGATATGCAGCTCATATGTGAAGCTTATCACATTATGAAAGAGGGTCTTCACCTCGGGGCCGATGAGATTGCAAACGCGTTTGCGGGATGGAATGAGGGCGACTTGAACTCGTTTTTGATTGAGATCACAAGAGACATTATGAGGTTCAAGGATTCTGATGGAACTCCATTAGTTGAAAAAATCAAGGATACAGCTGGACAGGTGAGCTATGCTCTGCTCTGCTCTGCTCTGCTCTGCTCTGCTTTTTTGTTGTTGTTGTTGTTGTTGTTGTTGTTGTTTTTGTTGCGGTCAATTGTTAATTTATATATTTACAAATATACTCTACGTTCTCAATCTCCTTTTGCGTCCAATAGAAAGGTACAGGCAAGTGGACAGCTATATCCGCTCTTGATCTCGGGGTACCTGTAACACTTATCGGTGAGGCTGTCTTTGCACGGACGCTTTCTTCTCTCAAAAACGAACGTGTTCGTGCAAGCGAGATCTTATCGGGACCTGCAAGCAGCGGACACCAAATCGTTGATAAGAATGAATTTGTCAAGAAACTCGGCCAGGCTCTATATGCTTCCAAACTTGTCTCATATGCTCAAGGGTTTATGCTAATGCGTGAGGCAGCAAAGGAATATAACTGGAACTTGAATAACGCCGGTATCGCTTTAATGTGGAGAGGTGGTTGTATCATTCGAAGGTATGTGTCGGGAAAAAAAAATAGAACATGAATTTTTTGCGGATGATTAACATTTATTGTTGACGCGTCTCCGATATTATAGCGCTTTTCTTGGAAAAATCAAGGAAGCCTACACAAACAACCCAGCTCTTGAGAACCTTTTGTTTGATCCATTTTTCAAGAATGCCATTGACAACGCCCAGTCTTCATGGCGTTATGTAATTTCCCAAGCCATTGTAATGGGTATTCCTATACCCGCATTCTCAACAGCTTTGGCCTTCTATGACGGCTATAGACACGCCAGACTTCCTGCCAACTTATTACAAGCTCAAAGAGACTATTTCGGGTAAGTCGTTAGCAGAGAAAAAATACACGTAAACATGACGAACTTTTCCATGTCGACGTGTTCTAACTGTGGTTATATTTTACAGTGCCCATACATTCAGATATCTTGACGAATACACTGACGACAAACATCCGAAAGACCGTGATGTCCATATCAATTGGACTGGACATGGTGGTAACGTGAGTGCCTCAACTTACCTTGCCTAGTTAAATATGCATTATTTTACGCCTCTATTTTGGAGTACAGAATTAAAAACTTTTCATGTAAACATTCTATGCAAGTTGTAAAGAAATAAAACAAAGCTCATAAAGTCACGTATTACACATAATATTATTTCGAAATTAATGTTTATCGCTTCTCGACATGACATTTTGAATAACATATCAAATTTGAACGGGAGCAAGATAACCAGCCGTTCTTTACAATAATAACTTTTTTTTAAAAAAAATAATTGCTGCTATTAGAAACCAGGATTTATTTCTGACACATAATTTTAATATATACGGTAACATATAACCAATTATACACAGCGTGTTGTTCGATTCATAACTCACTTGTCGCGCCGTAGTTCCATACAAACGCGATGTTTTGGTAAAATGAATGTGTGGATAAAGTTTTTTGCTGTAAGGGCACCCTTACGTAATTAAAGAAAGACAAATACAATAATGAGAAAAGGAAACTTTACAAACTCGCGTAGAAAATACATCACATCGTCTACATACTTTCTCATGATATATCGCCCCAATAAGAGCCAAGAGCACACCCCCTGTAACTGATGTCTCTCCAGACCGCATGATCAACTGGCCATTTTTCTTGGCTTCTTGCAGTTGAATATGATTTATCTATAGACATCAATTATGGTCAATATTTAGACACGCGTGATGCAAAGCTGAACGTTGTGAGACTGGAGATACCGGCAAGAATCGAATGAGTTTGTTTAATCCGAGTTCTGTTCCAATAGATCCCAGCGCGTCATCATCTTTTAATTCCTTCACTGTCTCTAATAACTCGCTGGATGGGACTTTATTCAGCAGATATTCAGCACCATATAACTGAA
>CAJVPJ010000711.1:0-18544 GCA_910592205.1 Paraglomus occultum | reverse complement strand
TTATTATTATTATTATTATTATTATTATTATTATTATTATTATTATTATTATTATGTTTTGCAGTATGTGAGTGAATTAAGATTTTGTGATAACCAGGTGAATGGATGGAATATTTTTCATGGACCTAAAGCATGACGGTTATACTGTTTCTTATGACAAGGCTGGTGGTCGAAAAGGCTTCAATCCCGTTAACAGAGTTTGCAATTAGCCATGTTATTGCTTTGATAGTATGTGACATCTCTACTTTGATTTATAATAAACTAATTCTCACCTTTTGCAATGTTAGGGACGCGTTGAAAACTGGCGGAAGTTTACAATATCGAGATTATCAATATAATCAAAAAATCGAAATGTTCAAACTACATTACCTAGATCTTTTATGCGTCATTTTCAATCACGCCACAAGTAAGATTGTTACTTAAGTAATAAAGGTTCTATATTAGTATAAGACTTCCTCTTGAGAAATATAATTTCCGTTGATCGCTATATCTCAATACACTTAATACGCTCAAATAGCTCGATTGGACAAGTGCGGACCAATAGTTGTGAAAGTTTATTGCGTTTTATTTTGAACTTACATGTAATGACATATTTTATGTACCATGCTCACATCACAATTATTTTCAAATCTGCATCGGAAAAATGAGAATGTACAGATATCTTGAAAATACGCGCGTAATTTTTTAACTGTTTGGATAAACACACTACTATCGCGAGGTGCTTTCAGTCCAATGTTCGAATAACAATGAGATTAGATCAATTACGATATACTATACCACGGGCAAATAACGAAAAAGCGGTGCGAAAAAGGCATTATTTAGAGCTTTACTAGCAAGGAGTGTTTTTTAGTGTTGGTTTTTATCGAGTTTTTTATCGCTTATTCGGGACCGAAGTCTAGATTTCTTATATCAGAGAGTTCACACCTTGTCCTCAAAGAATGACGACACTACACGTAGACGTTTATTGAACAACATGATAGCAATAATAGTAATATTTATGCAGATAATTTATTAGTTTGTTCATCGATTAATTACATATTATCGTAATTACGGTATAAACAGTTATCCTTAAAAAACTTTTTCGATAAATATCCACATTAATATTTTCATAATAAAACTTGCAGTTATTTTTGTCACCATAATCAGTCTGGCCAAATTTTTCAGCCGCGCCAGCAAATTTGGTTCGTTGGGTTTTTTCTGAGCATTGTTTTTTTTCCCAATTCAATTCATTAACCATCGTTTCTATCACAATTAAGGGTACATTATTGCTGTGTGCAGTTGACGAAGTTTATGGGCCTCCCTTCTCCCTTTTGCTCTATTGGCAAGTAAAAATAAAAAATCTACAATTTTTATGGATAATTGAAGCCATTGGTTTGATCGAGTAATTAAAATTAATTTTCCCAGGAAACAGTAAAGTAGCTGTAATAAAGTTCTTCTTTCGAGCGAAGGTTTGAACTTATCTAAGTCAACTGTCATATTTATCTCATTATCATGCTTAAATGATATCATACAGGGCTGAGGGTAAACGAGGCCATAATCCATACAGTTGACAATGGGCAAATCTCCCGACGATAACGTAATGTTGCTCATGCGATTGTCGACTTTTCGCTGTCGATGCCCGTAAAGGTGGCAATGTTCTCCAGACGGAAGTTCAAGTGCCAGTTCCTCGACATTGTCCGGCTCGATATAAAATTTGCTTTCCGGATGTGCCTCGGTCCCAACTTTGAAGCGTCGTGCCTCTTTCATGCCAGGTTTTGTTGTTAATTTGTTCTAATCAGCGGCTATCAAATTTACTTTATATTTTCAAAATATGCATTCAGGAATTGAAATAATAAAATTTATACTTACGAAAAAATTAGTTACTTTTACATTGTTTGACTCTTGATTGCAAATGTATCAAAAGTTTAACGAATGATCTCGAGCAGTTTTTATCAGACTATAATATAAGAAATAATTTTCTGTTGATAAGTCGCTCAATCAGTACATTTAGTGATTTCCTTTACACAACTTTTCTCTTTCTTGGCTAGTTATAATTTTTGTTAATGCTTTTTTGTTGGTTTTTATTTCACTCTTCTTGAAAATTTTTACAAGTAATTTTTTTTAGATATTAATATATATTTTGGAATGTTTGGGTACTATTAATTTTAAAACGTATAATGTAGGGGCAATTTTCAAGTTTTTTCTCCTTTAGAATGCTTCTAATTGAGCTATAACTCTTTGGTTCCATGGTGAATTATTATTATATGAAAACATGTTGGTACAAAAGAAGTTGATATGCCAATATGTTATAATGGAATTATTTCTGAAATTCATTCACACACTTCTGCACTTAGAATGAATTGACTCACAAAGTGGGTTTTGAGAGTCTACATTTTATTGAAACATTTATGCAGACAACAAAGTTTACTAGTCGTCAGTTTCGACTAATAATAATGCAAATTTTCATATGCTTTGGCTTTATCAAGTGATCTTATACCCAATAATTATTTTAGTCATAACCTTTTTTTAAAGGCGTGCAATAATATCAAGAAGATTTAGGATGAAGCACAGTGATAGTTCCAGACGTTGCATCTGACACAGTCTGGTATTTAAAAGTATTGGTAAACGCAAATAATTGCTTTTGGGGTAACTATTAGAACTGTGCTCTCTATTCAGTCTTCTGTGGGAAAGATGAATGATTAAGTTTGTTACGAGTATTTGAAGTCCGACATTTTCCTTACATTTTATTTAAATTCTATGCTCACATACATATGAGGAATTTCAGGTAAAAATTTCGTGTGCCAAGTTTTTTTGCACCGGAACATAATAAAAAGGTTTGTTATAAATTAAAAAATTAATTCATACATAATACAAAGCCGGTATCAATACTTAGCGTTAGTTAATCTCTTAGCCATGTCTGCCATTTTAGTTCACATGGTTAATGTTTACTTTGTTGGTTTGTTGTCTACTCCATGTAATCTTGGAGTTACCATATACACTAATAGAAGTATATTACAATTTCAAAAAATATGAATTTCAAATAATGCATTACTATTACATTAAGAACAAGAGGAAATGTCTTGTTGTTCTTTGACGATACGTTGAGTAATCTTAATATGTCACCGAAGTTTGACGTATTCTCTTAATATTAAGGCCATGTGTATTTTAATAGTGAATAATAAATTTAATAGTAATAGTAAACCAGATAACACATATGTATGAGATGAGTGTAATAGTAAAGAGACTTATGAATATTATTGTCAAGATGACACGATTTTAAAATGTGTTCAACCAGGTGAGATGTTAATTTAAAGTTATCAATTGTGAACACTTTATTCACTTTATTATTATTTGTTGTAACATTTTGTAATTCCATAATTTAAACCTGCTGTAATAGTAATGTATAATTATAAATTAAGGAATTGTTTGACAGTACTAGACGACAGGTTACATTATTACATAAGAAAAGCTGAGAATTTTTATCAAATTAAAACTTTAGTCAGAACGTAACGGTGACTCCTGAACAGAAAAACAAACTAAGTATTTAATTGCTTGTAAAACAAAATATAATAATAAGAAAATATTGTTGGTCCGATTCAATAAAGACACATTACTGTTTAATATTAACGAATGTTGATATAATATTTACTATAAAATTATTAAAATCCTTATTATTCAAAGCCGTTATATATAACTCTACACCGTCAAGCACACATAAGACATAGAGGCAAGGACATGCTCAATGAATATTTTGATATACCCTCATGTAACTTCTAACCTATTTGACAAACAAAGAAAATAGTGCGCTGGATATCGTGTCACAAAATGTACAACTGCAATTACAAATTAGATGAAACTAAATCGCTTGTCGTAAAATTTATAACATAATAGACTTGTTATTCTATTTTGATTGTCTCTTTATGCTAGTAATCATGCCGATGCTTTTCCCAATTAACCATGCCTACTATAAACAGAATAATTAGACATTCAACATTCCGTTTTTCTGTATCGCTGACACTTAAAAAGCGTTTATGCGATTGTTCGTCTGTCTGCTACTGTTACTCAATTCATTGTTTACTGTCTGCCCTTTGATTTGCTAATCTGTACGGGGGAATGTTCGATCAGCATTAATCAGATTTGTGTTTAAGATGAAACAAACGCATTGGTAGCAGAAATTCCATTAATAAAGGTGACCAATTCCGTGACCAATTCCGTGACGATCCAAGTAACACTTATACCACAATTTAGTGTTTCAACATCCAAATATACTCTCTGTTTCCTGTCAATTGTAACAAAGCATGTGTATACTATATAAACACAGTAGTAAGGATTTCTCCCCTCATTAGTTGCGAACGGCCCGAAAAAATGGTCTATACCTATACCACCAATGTCAATAAGGATGAAGGTTTGATCAGCTGAATTTTTAAATGCTTAGCCGTTTAAAACATTGCCTGACTCAAAGTTCATTTTAGTCGACCTCAAACGCGGTGCATATTGCTATGGATTACCATACGGATATTTCGGGTTGATTTGCTGGGGTCTATCGATCTTAGCAATTGCGTTAACGTACGCAAACATAACACTGTTCACTTTCTGGCGAGGTTGCCGGCCTTATTACAAGTCACAGTCAGGATGGATGGCACTTGTCGCAGCAACTATGACGTTAGGACCAACTATTTATACATGCTATCATTGTTCTGGGGATTATACAGTGATGTTGCTTGCAATCGGACAACTTACACCATGGGGTTTTAAGATGTTGAATGATGGTGCTAGAGGTAGTCAAACAACAAAGGCACCCCCATCACCTCATGGGAAATCTTCGTCAGCACAGTCTGTTAATACTTATCCGGGAAGTGACTATGATGGTTATGCTTATGATCAAGCGGATCAAGCGGATACCGAAAAACCCACGGATGCTGACAAGTCAAGAGACAAGGCCTATATAATTCTTGGAGTATTTATAACAGTTGTACTATCTGCGTGTGGGTGGATAGGTTTAGTTATGCTCTGTATTAAGATGACATATACGTTGCGTTGGATTTGGATAATATATGTAGTAGGGTTAGTCATATCACCTTTACTGATTTGCGTGATATGTTCATCACACGATAAACGATCCGTTTGGTTTACGAAGGCAAAGCCAGGCCATGACCTAAACAATTTCTGTAGCATGTTGTTGATGATAATGTTGTTTGTTGTGGCAACTTTTCATATAGTAGGTGCGCATATACTTCTTGCTAAAATTACTGGCAATTGGAGTGGAATCGCTAAAACCGGAGCTGGACTAGCATCATCAATAACATTTTTCGTCGGAAAGCGTCTGCTCTTTTTTGATGTCGACTGCTGTTAGTTGGTATTCACAAATTGTTTACTATAGTTGTACTTCTTTTCACCCCCATGTATTTTTGGACAACCGTAATACAGTAATAATAATAATATAGATAAAATAAATGTTTATTGTAGTAGTGTAACAAAAACTAAACCGTAATTCGTTCCTGAACTTCCCATTATTGGAATCTTACATTTAGCTGGTAACCTATGTTCTCACAAAAGGGTATTATTCAGATAATTGCTTCTTGTTAGTACTATTTTTAGAGTACGTTTGAAGAATGGAAATAAATAACACGCAATAAGACACTGCATGTTTGTTTGTCTATCGGGAATCTGTAATCCGTATGAGGATTAGCCCCTTTTGTTACAAACAAAGTTTTTTTTTCCGTGAACTTTAATTTTTGGCAAGTCTTTCGGGAAATATTCTCCAGAGCTTGAAGAACCTTACTCGCTATAAGAACATGTGTTAATAAGGTTTGTCGAACTTATCAGATGAGAAATAAAACATTAATATTTATCACAAAGGCGGTAATATCGTAATAATGCAACAATGGGACTTCTACGGTACAAAATCCAATAATAATCCAAATATATCACCTGACCGGTTCCAGCAATGGGAGCCTGGGTTCAAATCCTCTATAAACAAAAGATGCTAGCAAAAACGTACACCGTGAACGCGATGAGCCCAAACATGAGGGTTTCTCTTGTGATTAACGACTATACGAATTGTAATTTGTTTTAGCTGCTACGTCTATGACTTGCCATGACAACCACATGTCCTAGTCAATATACGCGGCGTTCGTATACTCTCACTAAACCTATAAACGATACTTGGTGACCAAGTCAGTTGTCAGATCGTAGAATACTATTTAACCGCAAATACTATGTCTATATGTCTACTTCTTCCGATGGGAAAGCTTATATATTTAGGGAATAAATTCTATACTAACGCGTTGTTAAATAATAATAATCTTGCAACAAATCGAAGGCGGGTTCGACTCGGTATATCGAAAGTGTTTTACACTTTTACCAGAGATAGAGAATCTACCAGGAAATGAACAGACAAATTTATTTATCGAAATAAAAATGATTATGCTGAAGGTGCTGTTGTCTAAACATTAAGATAGCTTATATATCTTTTCGACTGTTTCACTAAACTAATAGAATGCCAAGACTTTTTGATTAAAATGGGGAAAATGAATTACAAATCAAACAGCAGGGATTCGTTCCCGATTCGGCACTGTCAAAAGATAATTGAAGGACTCGTCAGATCACCGTTTATCTGTGATGTACTAGGAACTAAAAAAAGTCAAAAAGATATTATCGGTAGAACCTATTAATAGCATTGAAAACTCTGTTTCTGTCATTACGTTTGTATAGATTCCGCTGTTGCTATGCTTGTGTTACTCGAGTGTAGCTACGAGACGTTTTCGTTTACTACGCAGAGACATACGTCATACTATATAGAAAGAGCAATAAAGTTGCTCTAAATAGGGAGAACAAATGCAAATCATAGCACAGCGATGAAGAAAAACAAAACTAATTCATGCTTTCTGAGAGTCGATTTTGAAAAAAAAAATAGAACCTACTTACTACCCTACCAAAGATCTTCGCTCTCAAATATTTCTTGCTTCCTAAACCACGTGCATGTCTGGAAATATGACTCCGCGATGCTAATTTAAAAATAGAACCATTGGATCTCTTAGCCTTTGTATGTCATGCTTTTTCTGCCAGTCTTTTATGCCCCCTGGGTTTTAAATTATTTATTCCCTAATTCTATTCAAATCTGCTTTCGTTTGGATCAAGCCCAACGGGAAGAAATGTAATTGTATTAAAACAAAATTTTTTCTGATACCAGCTGTTTTACCTATCAAATGTGATGTTGAGTTTTTATTTCCATGCCGACAAGAATTTTTAAATTTATAAAGATAAGCTAAGCACTGACCTAAAATAACGTGAGTTTGAAATAGTTGCAATATTAAAATACTTGTTTCGTAAAAAATTGGGTATCTACAAAGTACATTAACACGGTTAAACTGCATTGTAAGCTGTATTGTAAGCTGTATTGTAAGCTGTATTGTAAGCTGTATTGTAAGCCGTGAGTAATCCATCAATTAGTTTAGTCTCGGCAGTCCTTATTTCTTTACAGTTTTTTTTTTTGAAAGTTGCCATCGCGTCAGTAAATAACCGCTTGATTTTGAAGCGCATATTCCGAATTCTTGGGTTAATAGTTCGTGCCTGCTGCGTTTGCACCAACATCCAATTTTAATAACACAGACGGTATTTGCATGCCTAATTTGCGCAAAACGCAGTCGCTTCCTACAGCAGAAAATGTGTTACACAATGTAAAACGATTGATGTATAGTGTCTCCTTGTATTATAATATGTAGTAATACGGATAATTCAAAAGTAAAAATGTTCATGAAACATAATCTCCTGAGAAAACAACTGTAGTGTTTTACCACACGCGCACGTATTGTTTTTACGGGAGACAATTATTTCACCGACAAATATTCCCCAACATTATTTCGAATCGGATCGCAATTACTAAATGCTTCAAACACGGGAAAATACAGCATAACCTATCTATCGAAATATCAACAGTTGCTGAATCTCTTGTCATATTCTCTATAGTTAAGTCTCTAACAAATGGTTTCCGCTCCTAAGCTGCGAAGAACTAGTATATGATGACAGTTTACACGATTTCGAACATTCCACATTTGTTGTATTAGTGAGCTTATTAATGATTAATACGGTTCCTCACATTTTAAAATAAAATACAAGCAAAATAGTTTTAAGCAACACAGTTCTGCCGGTAACCTCATATTCCTGAACAAAATCCACATTTTTAACGACTCTGGATCAAAACAAGATTACTTACCAAAGTGCAAATAAAATCAAGAGACGTTATGACGTCCCAACTGAAAGTGGGCAGACTGGAAGAATTTCCATTGTCAGGACACCTGATGGAAAACGACTCTACTCAATTTCAGAATCTTTGGAGACAACCAGACACAACCCGCGCAAAGGCCAAGATCTGCTACGCCAGAGTCAGTTCGGAGCATCGGCGAGGCGACCTTGAACGACAGATTGCGAATCTCCGACAGCACTTCCCAGGGGCTCAATTGAAAACGTAGGGGGTTTGTTGCCCTTATACACACAGGAGGAATCGAAAAAGTGGTGGTTACCCGAAAGGTTTTGCTTTGATTTTTTTTTATTTTAATACCTTTTCTATTAGGACCGATTGTGCCGTTTTGGATTCGAGCTTGCGGAATGGATCTCTGAAAAGAATGGGACTCGGCTCATTGTACTCGGTACGGATGTCAGTGCAAAAGTAGCGAAGCCGGAGAACTTGCAGAAGACTTACTTGCAATTGTCACAGTATTCGTGGCGCGACATAATAAATTACGTGCAGCCGCAAATCGCAAAAGAGATTCAAGAGTTCCAAGAAAGAAGGGAAGAAACTTCCAGTAGGCAAGGTACAACGGATTTGCATTTATCCCAATCAGCAGGAGCGCTGAAACTCGGAAGATGGATGGAAACAGCTCGATGGACATACAATCGGTGTTTTATCGCAGTCGAAAAAGAAGATATCAAACGAGAAAAGAAGGCTCTACGCGCACTATGTCTCAACGCCAAAAACTTCAATGATAATGGGTTCTCGAAACTCCGTGATGAAGCAATGAATGACTTGCTTAAAGAAATTTTGCTGCTAATCGTAAAAATTTAAGAAAAAATTCCGTTCTAAAAAGGATTCTCGACAGACTATTACAATCTTGTGGTAAATCGCGTGGTGAATATTCATTCTTCCTAATATCAAGCCATCAGAACCTCTTCCAAGGAAACTTGAATATAATAGTCGCCTTGTTATGAATCAGCTTGGTGAATATTATCTTTGTATACCCAGACCACTTGAAAATACGGGCTGAAAATCAAGGTCCTGTATTTCAAAAGGTTATTTTATCTTTATTAAATTAAAACTTCAATTAATTATATATTTAATAATTTAATAGGAGGATCAGGTGTGATTTGGCCGAATTTATGTCATGCATATGACAAACTCCAAATGGAAAAATAAAAATAAGCGAAAACGTTACAGGTAAAATTTGTTTAATTAATTAATTAATTGTTTGTTTGTTTATTTACTACTTCTAATTGTAGATTACGCCGTGTTATGTTACGTATTCACAAGAGGATCCGTTGTCTTGTGAATGACTGTCATTATAAGGCTTTGTGAAAATTATCGCATAACTGAATTTCGCATTCTTGGAATGGTCCGACGTGGGCAACGACGCATCGGTTCCAAAACTACTCGATCCATGTGTACATGGTCACATTTTCGCTTTTGACGGCATGTGATCCATAAGTCGCGTGAATATCGATGGTGTCAAGTACACAAGCAAAACTTGCGGATTCTGGGATATATTCATAAAAAACTAAGGAATTTTGCTGTTCCCAATTTTGATATAAATGGTACTCGTAATATTCTCTTATGATATCTTACAAAAAAGGAAAACGAGTCAGCTTGGGCTGACGCGGGAGTTATCTTTGCCTAATGTGGGGGGGTAATAATAGGTTTTAATGTAAACGTTGTACCGGTGAGATGCCTGACGTAATAAATTTGTCACAAATACCCACCCAATATAATAGCTATTACATAATACCGAGCTACCACTTTACTTCTCGGACGTTTATCGTTTATTATGCGTCACGACCCGTCAAAATCACAACGATTTCCACTCGATTCTTCAAGTAACAACAGGCAAAACCAGCTATGCCACTGATCGAAATACCCAAGGGTACATACAAATACTGCTCGCCTACCTACTCCGACAACAGCCTAATTCGCCGCTTTCGTTTCCCACTTGCGTATAGATGTTTTCATAAGACTTAAACCCGAGATTGAAACAGCCAGTCAAGGAATACTCTTTGGTGTGCGGGAAGAATGTCTGGATCGAGGACTGATCGTACACGTAAAGGTAGCGATATAAGAAGCAAGGCGGGTGAGCTGTTAAAAAATATGAATGTTAATATTGTTTATACCTCACAGGGATTCCTCCCTTATAGATCGTCCTCCGATCTTGTTAATGCAATAGCAAAATTTATAAGATGGAAAGGCAACACCGTACTTGGATGGTATGTGGTGAGTATGCGAGTAAACTAGGAACCTTAATTGAATGTCACGAAACTATATTCATTATGGCAAAGGTACACTTGATGTCAAAGTCATGACTATGCTTTGGAACTTTTCCTCTTTTATTTCAACTACTATATTGACCACTGGGTCTTTGTTTCCTTTTGTCCTCAATCTTTTCTTTTTCTCAGGCACCAACTCCGGATATAGTAGACCGTCATGAGCCTACGCACATAGCGTCGTCGTATTTTCGTACTTTCCAGGCCGCAATGCTGAAAGTAATCACTGCTAATTATATTCCAAACCATACCGGTAAAGACAAGGTTAATACATGGATTGTGCATGAAAGGTGTTGTTGTACACTCACTAACGATACAATATCATCCGTAATATCATACCCAATATGCCACCCAAATCATTTTTTTATTCTCTCCCCCTTCCTCCACTTTCACCCCATAATCTCTACCCTGCCTTTTCTCTTCTTACTTTTTTCTTTTTCTTCCTTCTGTCCTTTTCTTATTTTCTCCCATACTGTAATATCCTTTCTCTCAGACTGCGACATACCAGTATTTGCTACCCAGCTTTCCCAAGAATGTACCTCGCTCTTCCAACACTTAATAGGCTTAATAATCCGTCCAATCATTTCTTATAATCGCTCTTCTCAATTATTCCATCTTGCCTCACCATCGTCCCCTCTCTCGCCCTACGCATCTTCACACACCGCACTCAATTCCTCTATACATACGGCCCAACCGTTAACGTCTGCCACTGCCGAAGCATTTGTATCGGCTCCAACATACGAGGAAGTTTTGGAATTGATTGGAAAACTGGATGATGATGTGGAAGACGTAATAGATATCGGAATCGACAAAGAATTGGATGAATTTTTGGAAGTCGAAGAAGAAAAAGAAGAGGACGAGGAAGAAGCGGAGGAAGTAGAAGGGCACACAAGAGAGGAAACTGAAGAGGAACGAACGGAAAGTAGCAATGGCAATGACAACAGTAGTGTTATTACTGGTGATAATGGAGATAACAGTGTTTCTAGTGATAATAATGGCAATGTCAATGATAAATCCACTGTCTCTGAACTTGCCTCCCCAACTCCTAATCCAAGTCCATTTGCCTCGGATGATCCAACCGCGTCACATTCAAAACAAACTCCACTCACGCACACGCCGTCTCCTCAACCTCATCCTTCTTTGTCATCACCGGCGAGTACCACTGATATACATTCAGACGCACAGCCAACAGCAACTGGTTACGATCTTAGCCAAATCGCAACGGGTCGCAGGCTTGTAAGTAGAAGAGCGAGCACGACCGATATGGACAGAGTGAAATTGTCAAGGAATGACTGGGGAAGAAAGGGAGAAGGTGTCAGTAAAGGTAAAAGAAAAAAAGATGACAATAATAATGTTGGGAGTATCAAAAAGGTGAGATTCTTGAGTACAGACTGTAAGAATGTGGTCGCATGTACGCGAATAATGGATGTCACGTATTAAAATTTGGTCTTGTTATATAGGCCAGAACAAATCATGGCGATTGTGTCATCCCTGTTCCCCTAACTATAATATCTGGTCAAGGATCAGAATATTTACATAATTCTTTTATAGAGCATAGGTAGGGAAGAGGAATCGAGCCTCGTGTTAAACGTCTGTGAAAGTTTACGCATTGTCAACACGCCAACGCTAAATTGATTTTTTTTCTTTATAGTCTTTACACGTCGCAAATATCGCCCATAGATCTCTCGCCGCAGATATCATCCTTTTTCTCCTATTATTCACCAACAGCTTTCTCTCGCACAAGTCCACAGACTTATCCTACTTATTCACATCATTATGATCACGCTTACACGTTTTCTCCATCTTCTTCCCCAACTTCCAATTTTCCTCCAACAACTTTACCTCCTGCTGTTTCCTCAGTCAATACGGGCCCTCTTCATCACCGTCTGCATTCTACTCTTTCGGCAATAACCTCACATTTAACGACTCACACTCAAGAAAAGATACGGCTATACGAGAAGTCATGTCAAGAGTACGAATTATTATTAGAGATATTAGAAGGCTTGGGTCCAGAAGAAGACGATGACAATTTTGTTAAGCAATTGGATTCATGGACTGCTTCGAAGCGTGAAGAGGAAAGAGGGAAAGAGGAGGAAGAAGAAAAAGAGCTGTTGGGAGAAGTCGGAGAGGAGAGGAAAGCCACTGGTGATGATGCATACGAGGCTGATAAAGACAATTTTGAGAACGCAAGGGAACAAGAATCGAATTTACGAAGCCAATTGTCTACGCCAACTGGGATAACCGATGTCGTGATGACAGATGCAAACGAGATTATCGATAATGAGAATAATTCACCATTGCCAAGCAAACATCCGCCTGAATCTAAATCACAAACCACTGTCTCTACGCCACCAATAGAACTAATCGAAATCATGGACGAAAATGATATGTCTACCATCAACGTGAACCCAAGCATTTTGCTCACATCATCTATCAATCATGCCAACGCTAGTAATAATAGTCAACAATCCGTCACCGAAGACAAACTTACAGAATCGTCACCAGAAGACGGTGAAATTGCCGACGATAGCGAGAGTAATGAGGAGAAGCAAAGTGTCGATAAAGAAACAGAGGAAACAATAGGACAGACAGAGGAGAAAATGCAAGCGCAAAAAGAAAAGGATATTGATGGAAAGGGAGAGAAAGATTTAACGGAGGAAGAAAGAGACACTGATAAAGATGTGAAACAGGAAGAAGAGGGAGAGCAGAAAGGAACGGGAATGACCGAAACGAAACAGGACGAGGAGAACAAAATTGAGAGTGTAAAAGTTAAAGATGATGCGTCAGAGTGGGCTTGGGATGAAGAGGATATCGGCTGATTTCCAGATTCGGTACGGCTTAAACTTACAGAAGACTTGAATCAATAAAATAGAAACTAGACTTGTTCAGTAGTAATGTATATGACTTTTGTTATTTAGTTCCAGCAACACACGTTAGGCTTACTTGCTAGGCCATTTATTTATTTTATATTAATTTAAAGCGTGCGGCCAAAAAGTCATCTAATCAAAAGCTGACAGCTCTGTCACGAATAGCTTAGATTTAAGTATGATTTCGCTAACAATTATTAGCAAAATTATACGAGAGTCATAATGGACGGGAGGACACTAATTTATAGAAGTTTAATAATTGAATCGAGCATGATGTATCAATGGAATTCATAATTAGTGTCTACGCGAAGTAGGACTGCTTTGTAGAGAAGATTCACGAGGAGTTACTGCACTCCGAATATCACAGAATCAATAGAATTATCATTTGCAAAAAACCAATCTGAACTTGTTAACAGTTATTTTTATGAAAACAAATTCCAACCCAACTATTGCATTGAGGTCATAAGATGGCAAATTAAAATTATTTGATCTACCAGTAAAACTTGTCCCTGCACCGCTATGAAACAGAACCTGCGAAAGCGCAAAACTCTACTTCAAATTAAAGGCGTAGCTTGTTCTAATTGTTGCAAGACAAGTCATGAAGCCAACGTACCAACTCTTCAGCGTTGCGCGAGATGCCGCATGTCATATTATTGCTCAAAGCAATGTCAAAAGATGGATTTCTCTGATCACAAGCGCTTTTGCTTAGCACTGTATGATCTTGCAAATTCAGAAGAGTCATGGTGGCCTTGCGAAAGCGAGTCTGAATGGAATAAACGCATCGTTCAACACATTCGTCTATTAGACGATTTATTGGACAGGCCAGCTACCGCTGCAGAAAAGAATTTCTTGTTTTTTCAGCCTAAATGTCAAGTATGTTTCCTAACACCCTTGGAATTGACAGGTCCGCAAAAGTTTATCCCCTGTCCAAATTGCAGTGCAGTTGCATGTTGCTCTAATGAACATTGGGACACTTGTCGCTCCAAACATCAAGCGCTTTGTAAGACGTACGAGCAGGTGGTTGAGTGCGATATGGTACAGTACGAACAGGGTGGTGATGGAGTGTTATGGGCTCCAGATACATGGGACAAGTCGAAATCTTTTCCACCATTGCCTGCAGGCTGGGATGCATATTTTACTTGGCGCAAGGCACCGCCTTTTGTCCCAAAATACGCACGTGTGGCTACACATTCTCTGTCTGGACCATTAACCGTTCTCGAAGCATTGGAACGGTTTTATAAAAAAAACACATTGCATTCGTTGGAAGAGCTTGTCATTCACATACTTGGTGCGGCACAGTTTGAGATAATATCGATGATGGCATACGAAGAACTGATGCACGTCTTGCCTGATTTCAAAACCTTGCGATTGGTGCTTGTAGGATTGGACGTACCAGATAACAAGAATGTTTGCGTAGACTGTTGTCCGCTGTGTACAGAAGCTAAAAGAACACGCAACATTGTGTTTTTCAAGGGAGCATACCATGAATACGCGCAATCATCAGAGTTTATAACACCTCATTTGGCGGTCGGATTTAACTCTGGTCTGTATGAAGACGATACGGAACTCTGGATGCCGACTGTTCATTGCTTGATCGATAAGGATATTCCATGTGTTTTCACTTCCTACTCAAAAAATGAAGCGGATCAAGATTTGGCGACGATAAAGGGGTGGGGTGCTAAGATTTACGCAGGAGCTAAAAAGAATAAATGGAAAAGCTTGGTGCCTATAATTGAACCAATGATTATAGATAGGTTCTTCCATAATAACAACTTTAAAACTTTGTTCAAGGGACGGTTGTAGTAATTAATGACGCCTCCCTTGTCAAAGTCATCCTCGCGTGTATGAGATGGTTTGGACTTGTGAAAATCATGTCGAATGCTTTAGTTATCATTTTGTATTTTTGATTACAAAGAGATCTTTCAATTCTTTCTTCATGTCGAGGTAGTAAGAGAACTTCTAGATGAGCTGAAAGTTTCAAGGCTCTTGATAAAGGAAATACACAAACCACGCAACGTTAGAAACGGACAATCTGGAATAATCGCGTCTAGCAAACTATTTGATTTTGTCAAACCAAATTTTCTTGTACACAAAGTTTCGAACAACGGCATTAATAGAGAATATAAAGTCCGGACTTCTTTTTACGCGTCTGCGAAAACAAATTTTCAGATAGTTAAAGACAGCAAGTCTCGTATCTCCTTCCATTACAATGATACGACTGGACAGTCCTTCATCCGCTTGCTATCCCTGGAAGGAACAGAGTCGACTTGTATCCAATGCCTCTATGTCAATACCACATAAATGTCTGATTTAATCGAACTGACAAGTCGGATAGGTCAATGCACGTCCGTTTGAAATAAAGGGACTGCGCCATACCATCCGAATAATGAAATTATGTAGCGTCGCCAATTCTTGGAAAGTTTCTTTTCTTTTTTAGTAATAATTTTAAATAATAGATCACCTGTAAGTCTACGTGTTTAGTCTATGTGGGACTATCTCTTCCAGCAACTTTGTTTTCTGTAGCACATCCAAATTTAACTCTTAAAATGTCATATTTTTTCTTGTCTTGCTTGGAAACACTCGGAGCGACCTTTGCAAAGGCAGCTTCGAAGTTTTCTGCGGTAACAAAAATTTCATTGGGAGATGTCAAAGTCATAGAATCGTTTGCGTAGAACGTCCCCCGCAATGCAACGACCGCAGCTTCGCGAACGAGGGACGCTAAATCAGCGCCACTAGGAGGGAAAATTATAGACCAAGTTAATATCTTACGATTAGAGCATGATTATATAATGTATCGACTGACCTGAAGCCTTCACTACGTTGATCTTCTGCAATCTTTTTGAAGTCTACATCGGCAGCGAGTGGAGTTTTTGCTGTCAGCGTTCGTAAGATTTCTTGGCGTTCGGGAGCAGTCGGTAGTTCGACGTATAATAATTTGTCAAGTCGTCCTGGGCGCATCATTGCCGGATCAATGATATCTAGTTAAAGAAATTTACGATTAATTTGGCTTGCAAACATTCGACAGTTAAGGAAAGACAAAGCACTATACTAACCCGGTCTATTAGTTGCTGCTATGACATAAACTTGTTTTCGATTTTCTAATCCATCGAGTTCGGTGAGTAGTGTATTTACGACACGTGCAGAAGACTCTGACTATAGTGATAGCAAGTCTTTAAATACTTATTTCCCGAACGATTTAATGTGCAGAGAACGACATTAGGAATATTTTCTCTTCACCTTAGAGTCATCACGGCGCGGACATAATGCATCTAGTTCGTCAAAGAATATTACACACGGAGAAGACGCTCGTGCACGTGCAAAGACTTGTCGAACTCCACGCTCACTTTCACCTACATACTACAATTAAAGCGAATTTCTCCCGTTAAATACGTCTTCATTATAAGCCTGCCCCAGATATTCACAACCATGACGCTTTTATTCACCTTATTTAATAGCTCTGGACCCTTGACAGAAATGAAACTCGTATGACTTTCATTGGCAACAGCCTTTGCCAATAATGTCTTCCCACATCCTGGTGGACCCCAAAGCAAAACACCCGATGGTGCAGTTATTCCTACTCTTTGGAAGAACTCTGGATGCTTAATCGGTTCGACAATGGCCATTCGGAGTTCCTCTCGAACAAACTTTAGGGCACCAATATCACTCCATGAGACGTCAGGGACGGTTGCAAAGCCTTCACGTTTAGATGAAGGTTGAACCTTGGAAAGAGCTTGTATAAAATCGTCACTTGTGATAGAGAGCGGTTCGAGTTCTGCAGGTGTGAGAGGTTCCGGATGGCTTTGAAGAAAGGCGGATATAGAACGAAGTTGTTCCGTAGGAGAGTGATTGCCGAATTCGAGAGATATTGACGGGATCGATTGTGCTGAAGGTTCTGCATGCAATGTTAACATAGTAGTGGTTGGAGTTGACGGTTGTTGTAATGTCGGTATATCTCCCTCATCTGTTATCATCGCGTCCGTATCATCATTTGTCTTTTGTGCAGATGTAATATCATTGCCGAGTTGTTTAAATATTCGCTTGACAGCAATAACGCCAGCAGCAGCAGTTAGTGCATTTAAATCAGCACCGACATAACCAGGCGTCATTCTTGCTAGTGACTTGAAATCAAAGTCACCAGAAAGCCTTAGTTTTGATGCAATGACTCTCAAAATTCTAAAAACGTGAATATATGTAAGCATTTTCTGTATGCAAATATGGTACTATTCGCGTGATATCGAATGCAGACACACGCATACTTTTCTCTCGCTTCTTCATCGGGCACACCCATGCTTATCTCCCTGTCAAATCTTCCAGCTCGGCGCAGTGCAGGGTCCAAAGAGTCGGGACGATTCGTTGCTCCGATTATTAAGACAGGCTTGTTATCTGTTTTGTCCCATGATAAATCTAAGATGCCTCGGGCTATCAGTTACCGAACTGATACTAGACAAAGTTTTTGACACGGTGTTCACATACCGTCCATGCAAGTAAGTAACTGGGCGACAATTCGTCTTTCCATCTCTCGTTGTGCGGTTTCTCGTTTCGGCGTTATCGCGTCAATTTCATCAATAAAGATTAAGCAAGGTGCTAATCCCTAACAATAAAACTCTTACAGTTAACATTGTTTTCGTTGAGACTTTCCCACTAAAGCGTCGCCGAGCTGTTACCTTTGCCTCGTCAAATACTTCTCTGACTTTCTTTTCTGATTCTCCTGACATCCCCGACACTATAGACGGGGCTGAGATATTTACAAAAGGAACACCCAACTCCTATAACATGTAAGAATGTATTATTAGCCGCAAAATGGTACGTGTTGCCCAAGTCCAAAGCATGAATTCTCAATCGTACTTTACCCCTGCGATAGCATGAGCAAGTAATGTCTTTCCACATCCGGACGGACCATGCAATAAAATACCTCTTGAACGGAAAAGTCAAGACTTTGTTAGGAATTCGTTAGGGATTATAGATGTTCTGGTGAAGTTATTAATACCTGGGCGGTTGTACTCCCGTGTGCAAATAAATCTCTGGATGGGCCAAGGGCATTACAATCAATTCAAGAACCTCTTCAATGCAGGCATCGACACCGCCCAAGTCCGATAGACGGGCACGGGGAACTGACGAACTTTTCGCCTTTAGCTTCTTAGCATCTATAAAAGATTCCGCTTCCTGAGTTA
>CAJVPJ010000710.1:0-18645 GCA_910592205.1 Paraglomus occultum | reverse complement strand
AATGTGTTTAAACTGATTTTGACTTAATTATTTTTGGCCAATAATCGTTTTGGTATTTTCCGGCCGATTCCGGTACATAATCACGTGATTTGCCCCCGCTTTAGCCATCCCCCAAATTCGGTAAAAAAAAACTTGTGTGACTGAGGATCTGTGGTATCATTATTATTTGTATGCGAGAGGGAACAGAAACATGCGAGTTTGCAGAGACAGACATCTTATTCGATGCAATCCATATATACGCACACAACATGTATCATGCAAGTGAAAAGGAGGCTGGGGAGGCTGCACCGGAAAATTGGAGAAAATAATTTCAGAGGGAGGGAGGGGAGAGAGGGAAGGAGGAAATCCTAGCTCTTTTTATAACAAGAGACTGAAGAGCATGGCATGGCCACATAGCATTGTCGATGGATATTTTTACAGAGGTACGCCTAAGGTTTCGATGCCTGACAGATGATGCAATGAAATTGATTGAGCCCCACAGACGGATTGGTTGACCAGAGAGAGAGGGAGAGTAAGTGAAAGTGAAAGTGAAACAAACAGCAGACGGGGTGCAATCGATTGATACAACTTGCTCAAAGGTTATCCAAGAAAGAACTCTGCTCAATCGAGCATTAAAGGCCCAAAGGCGAAAGTTTTTAATATTAATGACTTGCATGTAACATGAAGAAGCATGTGCTACCTGAAATTGCCGGCCATTAATTATATTACCCCACCCCCCAGACAGTTTCCAAACGAGTAGTACATACCCGGGCCGTTCTCCACATTTAATGACTGGGGGGACGAAACCGGCAATGGTTTGCTGTGACAATTCCGAAAATCCGTTAATCATTAATTATTATTATTATATATATCACGCGGGTCTTGGCAAAAATCGGAGATTTAAAATTTTTGAGAAATTCCGTTCTCAAACTGGGGAGCTGAGGGAAGGTAATATTCTTTTCGGTTTGTCATCTGCATGTCTGCAAATTGATGGTTACATTGTTAATATATTTCTCGAACAGCAAAAAGGTTCTGCAGTTTAATTAAAATGTAAATTATAACGATCAACGGACTTGCCTTTTATTTTTGCCTCCCCCGGGAAAAGACATTAGGGTTGCACTCTGGTCTTTTTATTCACCTAACAAACCAATAGTTATAAATGCCGAAAGGTATCGGGGAATGCCCGAGATTTAAAAGAGCGTTGGGGGTTAGTATTGACCGTCTCAAAGTCGATTTACCGATTTCAAAGAATCTTGTAATATTGTCTATTAAAACATTAGATTAATAGTAATCTTGTTATAGAAATTTGCATGTACGATGGTTCACCACTCGCGCTTGTTCTTCAGATTGCCATCCAAGATCGCATCATCGTATGAGGCCAAGGTTGTAAAACCCCGCTTGTAGTAGAAATGCAGAATACAATAAACCAGTGAGTTTGGATGAGAATTCGACAAGCCTGCATTTTAAGCTCCCGAGTGCGGCTATGTGGTAATAGGATGATGGGGATCGGACAGTCTTTTGCCTAACATAAGAGAACTCTTTCGTTGTTGTAGATTTACTGTTGTAGATTTTCCTGGCATTTCCTTTGCTCGTGAATGGGAAAGCTGTATGTGCGTGTGTGCGTGTGTGCGTGTGTGTGTGTGTGTCGGGAGAACTGAGTAAATAAAATGTATTATCTTGATAATCGGGAAACTTTTCTTTGATGTAAATACGCTATCAGATGCCTGCGGATTGTCACGCGTGAGTCCAATGTGATTACCATAGCATGTGTTTCCATGTAAGACAATTGCGCTATTGTTATAATTAGTCGAAATTATAGAGAAATCTTTGACAAAGAAAATCATAAAGAGCAAATAAAGAAAACAGCAAGATCAAAGCTCGACATGATGAGCAGAGATTCGACAAAAAATTCTTTGTCGAGTGCAAGCATGTATTGTACGTCATGTGATTGAACTGGCATTGATCGCAGTCATAATCAGAAAATTTTTTCCAAAAGCAAAAATGGACATGTTTCTCTCTAGATGGTGTATGTGTCAAGATGCTAAAAATAAAAAGACGCATGCTGTGTTAATTGTGCGACTACAACGCTGGAACATGCTACAGAAAGTTGTTAATTCTTTGCTTTTTTTATCTTTACGATCGTAAACGTGTATGTGAGTGATGACTTGTATTAATATTAATTTCGATGATCTATCAGATAAGATTACTTAATATCCTCTTCAACATGTATTACTACGTGCGCTGAACAGATCTAAAAAAGGGGGGGGGAAGTGGGGTGGAAGCTTTATTGTCACAAGTCTGAATTTTTAAGAACACCGCATCAAAACGAAGGGGAAATGGGGTTTTAATTGCTAACAGGTTTGCGTTCGAGGTAAAGCTATGAATAGTACGTACGACGTAAATATTCGATGCGAGTTAACAGACACAACGTGTATCGCGCTCGGATCATTGACTTACTAATTCCTGAACCTTTGATTTATATTGGTTGAGGTAGTCGGGCGTCATGACGAAATGGAAGCCATCGATGTATAAGAAGTAAATAGAATGCTTACAAATACATAGCTAATTCCCTATCTGGTAGTCTTGGACGTCATCGATAGCGATATCTACGAGTTTTCGAACTAACGAATTTGAGCCTAATACTTAGCCGTATGGATGAAACACGTTTCAATACCCTTGTCGATGGGGCTATGGATTCCTCTACCCTCCTCCCTTCACCACGCGTGAAAATGTGGAATTTAGCGTAACAATTTTCATGTGACCGCAGACAATGATCCGATGAAACTCTGCATGCAGACCTTCTCTCTCTCTCTCTTTCTCACACACACGCACACACACACTGCAAATAGCATAAGGTTTTCAATAGAAAGAGTTCACAATTGTTTAGAATATGCAAATCGTGCTATTCTACATTATTACCCCTGTTAGTGTTGGCATAAGGGATAGGTAGGATAAGGCGGAATTAAAATTAGTAGCAAAGGGAAAATAATCTATTATTATATTGTGCATTATTTATATACATATATTTGATACAATGATCACCCCGCTGTTCATTGTTTAATAAAACTTTAGACACGAGCAATGCTTGGCGTTTTTGATGGGACACAAAAATCTTAAAGGGCAAGGATAGTCGAGGAGATGTTTGAAACATGAAATAGAAAAAAGCGAGCTTTTTGAATGACATCACTTGATCATGATAACGAAATTACCGACTTGACCCGACAGACACCAATAGACCGACTTGTTAATATGGCCGCTTTTATGTCAAGAAAATAATCGAGGGGGAAAAAGTTCGGTGAATCGCTCTGTCCATATGGTTTCGGTAATTAAAACACTCAATAAGAGATTATTATGGAATGATTAGCAAAAGTAGTAGATGATGATTTGCAGGTTTGGCGAACGCTAACCATCTTTTCGTTCGCTGCATTTGGTTAGATGCTCATTTGAGAATATAGTCATTTAGGAGAAACTATATGTCGGAACACACTGTTGCATCCATTGGTCCCCTCCAATGTTTGAATCCGTTTTGGGTAAATCACGAATTTTAAAAAATGTAACGCCAGTTTTATATTATTTGGAATACCGTTGACCACTAGCAAATTATCCTCGGTCAAATATTAATTGAACTCATGCTGATATGTAAAATTGTTAGTAAAAGCTCTGCGTTGATTATTATTTACAAGCAGCAAGTACGAATAATTTATTCACACCATAATTCGATTACAACCATCGTGTTATACTCTGGGATCTTTGTTGCAGTTTTTCGAATACGTAAGCAAGTAAAGGTAAAAAGAGACTAATCTATTAGTAATAAGATTGAAAAAATATTAGGCAAGGATGTGCCGAGTTAAGAAATGTCTAGATTAAAACGTCGTAGTGTTTAGTGTGTGTGATCCTTTGTTCAAGTGGGTGCAACGTAACAAATAATAAACTGTGTCATTGCCTTGTTTGTATTTGATTTCTGTCTGGTTTGTATTTACTAGATATGGTCATGAATATAATAACTTGCGCTTTCTTCATATCAGATTATTGTCCCCGTGTATATTGACAAACCTTTTCCGTTGAAACTATTCCATCCATAAGGTCGATTGGCTGTGTTCATTATCACCATGACCGTAATAAAGTTGACACATATTTGCCTTTGTCGATATCATGTTCTGACATCTACCGTATTCTCCAACACTTAGAACCTTCATTACTAATCTTGCAGGCGGTATTATTGTGTTACCTTTATGATCTACGTCCAACAGCATAATTAGCACATTGATAAGACAATTCATTTATATTCACTATTATATTATTACCCTGCATCAAGTCTGACTAAATCTTATTTGGTGTCCCCCAACTCACAATTACCGTTTGCGTAATGAGACCTCAAATACGGACATTTGTTTAATTAGCCAACTTTATAAGCAATTAACCGGTAATTAACTCTCCGTGTTTCGGAATTTGATGTGATTATTGTGATATCCCTTTCCTAATATGTAAGTTTCTGTTGGTATATATAGACTGCCTGTCTTCCCGTCTTTCCACAACAAACCGAGTTCGTTTAGTTCATCAGAACAACTATCCTCCTTTCTCCTTCCCAATCTCATACCGCAAGCTCGAGTCCGAATTGCCAGGTGCAATTGTCCTGACTGGAGAATACATTACCTACATTTCATAGTCCAAATATCATTTACATTTACATTCGTTCTCCCTTCTCTACTCATACCTTTTTTCATTCGATATGAAATTCAATCTTGCCGTGATTTTCCTCCTCGCAACGTTGTGCGTTGCTGTATTCGCTACACCTGTGCCCGAAGCTGCTGAAGTTGAAAGTCTTCAGAAGAAAAGACAAAGATTAAGAAAACTTAAGCGGGATACCAAGGCTCTCAGGAAACTGAACAAGAGAGTGAGTTGATGAATCGATTTGTCGTTTCATATGATTTTGATCTATTCGAAATACTTTTTTTTTGTTTAATGAGCTAACAATCATCATCTATAAAAATCAAATCAGGCTGCTGCTGCTGCCGTCGCCACCGATCCCAATGTCTTTAATCAGAATACTCTCTCCGGACCCCCAAACCCTAATATCTGCAACCAGTCAAAGCTCACCAAGGGTAATGGAACGCAAGACAAAACTCCTGGTCCCGGTGGTCGTACTTGTGTCACCACTCAGTTGGGAGAACTCCCCGATGTTACCAATATGCCCTCGTCGTTTATTGTCAGCCCACAGAACGGTGCAAGAATCCCGGCCAACCAACCATTCACCGTATCCTTAAAAATGAGCGGTATCGAGCTTGGTAACTTTGATAATCCCGATAACCAATACTACTCGTTCGCCCAACAGTTGAACAAGCAAGGTCAAATTAAGGGTCATAGCCACATTACCATCCAGTCATTGGACGGTGCTAACCCTCCGAACGCTCAATTATTCGATTTCTTCAAGGGTTTGAATAATCCGCCCGTAAATGGTGTCTTGTCAGTATCAGTTGCCAACGGTCTTGCTACCAAGGGACTGAAGAGAATTTGCTCGATGTCTAGCAGCTTTGCCCACACGCCTGTGATCATGCCCGTCGCCCAACGCGGTTCTCAGGATGACTGTATCCGTGTCTTTATTGTATAAAAAGTTCGATGTCCTTTTCTTTCGACAAGATCTTTTTTTCTATCTTTTCTTTCAATTTCTATTCTATCTTTTTCTTTTCTTTTATTTCACTACAATTTCTTTTCCCGGCGACGGTCACGTATTATATATCTCTTTCTTGTAAATGATTCTGTGAGATTATTAGGTATTGTAAATCCATCATTATCAACCTATCGTGAAACCAGTCATGTCTTTACCTAGACGGGGTAACATACTGGAAGCGTTGCTCGCCGGGGATTGGTTGATGTATTAGATTTAATTCGTATAGAAGCTTGTAATTTAATTTTTATAATACGGTTTTGTGCATCTTGTATTATGATATGGTCGCAATCCCTTTTCTTGTTCACGAAAATTGGTAAAAAAAAAATAGGTTGGTTCGGTGACTCATTGTATGGAAAGAGATAGGCGTGTATGATTATGTTTAAACACTGCGGTTTTTTCTCTCTTGCGGAATAAATAAAATCATCCCAAAAAATTTACAATGTTTGGTATAGTTGGGGGGGGTGTGAGTGTGAGGATATGAGGATGAGAGTTGTGCACAACTAGCATTAGTTGATGTGTACAGGGGGAAGAAGGGGAAAGTGCAAAAGGTTTGTTGTCAATTTTTAGCAATAAGAATCTAGATTGATTAAAATGGGTTAGCACATGGATGATTAAATGCAAACCTAATCGATTACCGTAAAGATCTAAGCTTTTGTGTTCAATTAGTAAATATAGATTTACCATTACGGTTAGCAAAGTGTGATATCTGAGAGGGAAGGCACAGCCAATTTTAGTGCAACATTCCGTGTAACAGGTTACCGAACACATGCGCCCTAAATCCGAACAACAATTTGATTTCTTTGTAATGTCTATTTATAATTCGTATACTACTAAACCATATCCGACGTTCGCAACAAAACGCTTTACTCAACCAAAACCGTAACAATGATGCATTGTGAGCTGTGATTGTTATAGTAAGCATAAAGAATTCTCATAATACCATCGCCATGCGTTATACTCTGTCCTTCTCTTAGCATTCCATACGACTTACAACTTGTTTCATTAAATGATTCATCACTGTGCGCGTGACCCTTGTGCGGCAAGTCTTTCTTTTCTTCTTCTTTGTTTTATCCATCTTTTTATAAAAACTGGCCTGCGCCTTTAAATCAGTGCAATGAACATCATCGTTAAAGTATGACGATATTTGTATTCCAAGTTTGCGCACCCTTTTCGAAACGCGCGATTAAAAGCATTTTGCAAAAAGAATCTGATTACCATGTGGGATGAATGTCTGCGAACATGTCAACTGCCTGTCAGTATGCAATGCTTTGCATAACCACGATCTGGGTAAGGACGTTTGCTGCTACTGCGTTTGTCTGACTTTTAGAGGTTTGAAGATATGACTGACTTACTGGAATTCAGGCGATTGTGTTTTGAGGCTCTGCATGACAGTTTGCCAATAAGGCTCTGCGCATTCAAGAGAAATAGTGTTTATCTTTCAAATGATATCTTCCTGATATATAACAATGCACAATATCCACCGCATCTCGATCATATATCAATCTTGCTAGTTGAAATCTTTAAAACGGTTACATCGAGGATATGATTGTCAGACAAATCTTATTGCTGCTGGATAGAGTTAAATCTCCACAAAACTTGTTGTTTTATTATTATTTTTTACTAATATACACTATATCATAGAGCTGCTGAGGAGCAAGGACAGTATAGTAATATATAGCATGCCACTAAAGAACATGATGCGAGCAAGTTTGTCATCTCCACAATATTGTTGGCATGAATTGAATACTATCAGAAGATACCTGAAAGAATTGATTGGATATGAAAACTTTATTAATGTGCAATAAAAGTCAACCAGAAGAGAAATCATAACTATACGTCTCGCATAATATGCTAAGTTAATAATCTCTTGCTACTTGTGTAATTTGACTTTTTGTTCAGATAATTGCCATGTCTTGCACCAGCAATTATCATTCACTGAACGGGACTATGAGAATGAAGGATTTATTATTCTCTTGCAAAATAAAACCATGTATCTTGCTTTCGTAGAAGATGTGCGTTCGGTTTCAACGAAACAGCCTTGCTTATTGTGACACATCTTGCAGATGCTGTAGTTTTTGCTTTTCATTGCGGGTGACTGACAACTGTTGGAAATCTAAGGTTTTTAGGCGTATTAATTAGTCATCAATAAATCTTGGTGGGCGGGGGGACACAATCGGCGTATTCGTTTCATCAAAACTCCTGTTGTACAATCGTGAAACCCAAGTTTTATTAATTGGTTCGGATTTGTCTTTGGTAGAGAAGGAAAGTTTGTTGATAATTTTTATTTGTAAGCGTCTCACCCGACAATTACAGACTCGATATGAAGAAAATACAATCAACTTATCCGTACCAATAAGATAACGAATTAACAAAATCAGTGTCAATAGACCTTTATTCTATCTTCGACATAAATATTCAGTTGCTTGTTGACAAATCTTATCCGAATCTCGGATTTAATTTCATCGAATAATTAAACCAAAATTGCCGCTGATACTGACTAAAACAAAACTCACGGTCATTTGGGATATTGAGAAGTTATCACTATGCTTCATAATTAACAATTTAAACTCAAGTTAAAGTTGTTTGCAAAATTATGAGATCGTGAAACGTCGATGCGACGAAATTTAAATAAACCGAACCGGGATTATATAATTAACGGAAAATTCAAGTATATATTCATTGGCTCATTTGTTTAAAATTGCTGGAGCTAAGGACAATATTTGCTCAAAATATATGTATAGCAATTTTGTATTTAAGAAGCAAGAAATAATCGGCAATAATCAAGTTTAAGTATTTAATATTGAGTATATTTTATAGCTATAATAATAGATCCCTACAAAGTTTGAACTATTCTTTACTTTTATTGCTTACTTTTGTTGAAGCTTATTCCAACAAAATTATAAGATTTAAACAGTCGAAATCAAACTTGTTTATTTCTGATTTCCCTCCTCAAATCTAAGATGGCGTGTGAAGACAAATAGCATTTGTTGTAGTGAGTTGTTTCAAGAAATAAATGCAAACGAGTTAAAGTAATTTTAAATTTTAGAGCTCCATATTGATATTAAGTAGCAATATGTCAGTACCGTTATCACTGATTTCAATAACACTTACATATGAGACACGCTGCAACAAAACCAGACAAAGTGAACATTCTGTTATCATTATGTGAAGTCTGATTTTATGATATTAGATATGGCTGTAAAATTGACCGGTATTACTGATGACATTTTGAAAACTAATAATGATGCTCATTCATAACTTATGAACTCGTTAATTTTAACATTCACTCTATCATACCAGAATGTGATGAATATAAACCATAACAGGAAGGATTAATATACAGTGACAAAAACGTGTCTAGCGCGCTCTGTTTACATGCAATTTGCGACATGTAAAATACAAAATAATTAAGGGTTCGAGACTATTCCTTCACATGCTGATAATTAAGGGCGATTAGTAGTTCGAGGATGATTCTCCGCATGTCACACTCCCTTCTCCAAATAATGTTACTCCTGATTCTACATAATTCTTTACAACTTGAGGCTAAAAATAATCATGGAGTTTTTGCAAAATTTGACATAATAATAAACTGAGAACACGCATAGGCCTCGGAAATTAGATAACTGATAATAAAATTGACCTCAATAACTGTTATATAAAAACTTTTTATTTTCGTTGAATAAAAGTTAGTAATAACAAAGACGTGTCTTTTTGTAAATACTAAACATCTAATGACGTATATTTTAAATCAAATTGCCCGAAATTTTATATTGAAAAGTGAAACATATAAGAGACTTGTCCTATGTTTACCACAATCAGACCTCCAATTATGATTGATTTAAACAAGTTTTCTCTATGTTTGTTTGGATTGGAACACACCTTTGGAATTAGATAAATAAATGAAAGTTTACAGATACGCATATTTCTTCCGCTTCCATGCAAAGCGCCGCGTAAAAACCGAATTGGTGTTACATGTTTAGAGAAACTGCCGAAAAAAGCATTGGGTAGATTCAAAGTATTACTATGATACATTGACATTACTCAAGCGAGAGCATCTGAGATTGCTTATATTTTTTTGCAAACGGATCGACTAACTACTTGACAGTTGGGTTATTGGGATAATACATAAATTTTATTTATTTACGTTGGATGACATGCTCACGTCTTTCCCTAACTTCCCTTGTTCTTATAGCATTTGACAACCATAATTCATAATAATGCAATACCGAATGTACAATCAAGTGTTTGATAAAAAAGTTTATAGCGTATAAATTCGTCCAAAATATGTGCTTTAGTAAAAATGATTATTTAATATATCTTCGGTAGGTTAATGTAGCTGTAATCCAAACTGTTATTCCACAAATAAGCGTTGGGTTAATTATCCGTAACATCAAGTAGAATCATGTTTAATTTTAAAATAGTAATGTAAATGGTTTCATTCGCTCGGACATTTAATATCAAAGGTGTTATTAAATTACGATCGTTGGAAGTTACTATTCATTTATGTATTTATTGATAATTTCTGCCGATATAGGCATCCGCAATAGACCGAGAGACATCAAATGCATTTTCCAAGATTGGAAAAATTCTTTGATCCATTAGTTTCATGCAGATATTTACAAGATCGATCGTTTGTTGTTTCAAAATACCCAAAACTGATACTCGAAAATCGATAAAGAAAACGCCAAGGACATTCCCATAATTGACTGTATTGCTTAGTGTTTAGGGATTGGCAATAATTGAACGGAGAGACACGAAAGTTGACCAACCATCAATTATCATATGGGTTGGGGGAAACTGCTTCTTTTGTATTAACCTTTCCAATCATGTGCTGATCTCGTGAAAGTTCATCGGATTGCCTATATTAGCCACGACGTCCGTTTTTGGGACGTCGATCAGCACACCGAACCATGATATTAAATCGGGCATTTCTCCCACTCCACACATTTCACCATCACGTATTTCCTAAGTTGATAGTTTTCGATTAGTTACGGTTCCTGGTGTTTGGTTTCATTGTCATCTGAACCCTAGAATTTGAGAGGCACAGGTGTCAGTAAGCGTCGTTCGTTTTAGCGAACTGTCGAGTTTATTTCTTTTTGTTTTCGTTTTATAACCGTTTGCTGTTTTCGCCGAAATAGCATTTAGTCACAAGAAAGAATAGAAAATAGTAAACAAAACGAACTCCCCAAACATCATTGTTATGGGAATGTTCTTTGAATAGGGACGTCATCATTTCTTTATAAGGAGAATATTAATGCCGACTGGTCCCGATTGACTATATCTAGAAAAGTACTAAACCTCCAATCACCTAAACGTCCGTCCATCAACGTAAAATCGCATACCTTCACAAGGCAAATTTACTATTCGCGAACACAAACTGCATTATGAACCAACGTGCTTTTGGCGTAAATCGCTCTCACAAAGCAAGTGGATTTGTTATTAATACAGCTCCAGTACAGCGCTCTGCAGACATTTTTCGTGAAAAAATTTTTTAACCAACTAATAGTGAAAGTTTTTATAATACGATTAATACGATAATTTAAAAATACAAGAATATGGGTAAAGCTAACGGCGAAGACAGCATTATTGTTAAAGTAAAGTATGACACGCCTACAGAATCGATGGCTAGGAATTTTTACCTGCCGTCGAAGGTTAGACTAGAAGACTTGGAGTATAAGGTAAAGCGCTGAAACGAGTCAACTTCCGATGCCTAAAGAAATAGTCATATTAATATTGTTTTCAACCAGATTCGCGAACGCTTCGAGATAACAAGTGATCTTAAAGTGGAACTCTGTTATGTAGACGAAGATGGAGACAGAATCATGATCACTCATGATGATGACATGTTGCTCGCACTGAGCCAAGAGAGAAAACCTACATTTGAACTGTTGGTTAAGTCCAAGGTAACTGTAATCAAGTATTAAATTTCTCATTATCTAAAGAGATTATTATTAACAATAAATAAACATGCTTATTACAGGTAAGCGAAGAAATGTGTCTTTATCCTGAAAGCGCAAAGGGCCAACCGGGCGAAGCAATTGAAGTATGGATTGCTGCTCAATATCTTACTATTGCAACTGCAACGAGAGAAGATTCAAAGGCATGGGGAACGTTTATATACACAGACGATTCCGACGTTCTCAAGGGTCAGTATTGCAAAAAAGAAAAGGTATTCTGTTAATTTTGCGTGCACAGACTAAGATCGAACTATTTTTTACCAGCCTTGGTTCATGCGGACAAGATCTGCCTCGCTCATGTTCCACCTCCCTTTAACGTAATTGCTACGATTCGCTTCCTCCCTGGTTGCGTATCTTATGTTGGTTCCACTCGTAACGACATAACAACTCAGAGTTATGATAGTTATAGCACGAGCTATGTAATCGAACATGTAAGACTAGTTCCAGCTATGGCCCGCGCTAACAAGCGTAAATGAGCTTTGAAATTTTGAGATTTTGTTACCGAATTTTGTTATTTTTTCCTTGTAAACTGCACGGAACGTGCAATATTTTAATAATCTAATTGTAATTTGCTGCAAAGCATATTTGCACAAATACATATGAAATAAAAGAATTTATAGTCTTGTTAATGATAAACGATGGTATGGTAGTGTCCAAATTTCGCAAATATGGGCAAAACAGCACAAGTATTGTTCCACTGCACAGGTCGGTTTTGAAAATATTGAGGTTTTTCTCCTTGTCATAGAGTCATATAAATTCAAATGCATGCAGACATCAAATAGTTCCGAAAGGCTATTTTAATAATGTGAGTGTATCTATCCAAATGTATCGATTTCGCAAATGCCTTGTTCGAATATACGTAATTCTACAAAAAAGTCGACAATTTATTTATCCGTATTTATTATGGTTTATAGAATCGCGTGAATTAGAAGTTTACGATACTGTTTAATAATCAATTATATGATAAATTAACAGAGACCATGGACTTTCCTTTGGGCCAGCATAGCTGTCTAAACCATAGCTTTTCCAGCCGGTTAAATTCGACTTTTGTTGAAGCACATTCTGAAACTGCAAGCAGAATAGTTTTGAACAAATACAGAACCTTTACCTACACAGCTTTTGAAGCTAACATAATAATAACAATAATGCAAATAAACGAGAATCAAGAAAGAAATAAGAAAGTTAGAAAACAATTCAATGTGTTGATAAAAGACTGTTGAGTGCATCCGTTGGTGATAATATTATGTTTTTCACCGATGGCGATTTGGGCTGCTGTGGCTGTGCGGTGTGGTGGCGTATACGTCTTTGGAAAAAAAACTCCCCTCGAAGTGATACGCGTTTTGCTACGTTTTATATGATTGTAACAGTCAAGTAACCGTAACGATTTATTTTGCAGACATAATTTTTTGTTATCATGAATGCAAACACCAGTGTAATTGCATGGCATTTGGACCCAAGCCATGAATGAATATAAAATTTTTTGGTCAGGCAGGTTTTCAAAGATAAAAAGTACCTATTGTAAATGCAACAATGCAATGTTTTTTGTTTGTCGAGCAACTTGTGAATTTCGAACGCTATTTTGAAAAACAAAGGTTTGAATCCAATTGAATAACAATCGTAACTTTTTCGTTTTTCTGCGAAAATTTTTGTCTTATTTGGAATTTGCTCAAGTTCAGTTTTTACAATGTTTATTGCATTTTGGTGTAATAGTAATTATAATTATTCAAGTTGTTAGTAAATTCGCATTGTTTGTAGTATATGATTTCGTGCAACTTCTCATTAACTTGAATAATTTGATGAGCTTGCATACAACAAATGAGGAAATCAAGACATTCATAGTATTGAAACCAAACATCAGCTACAATGTGACACGAAATTATAGAAAAAAGAGGCTATTACGGCACCAGTTACAGTAGGACCTCCCCATGTGCACAGTTGACACTGACTAATTACGTGTTTTATTTCGGAAGCTTTCGGCCCATCTACAGCATTCCCAAATGCACGTCGTATAGTAGATAAAATTTGCAATCTGATATCGCAATATACTGGTATTGTTGGCGTTGTGTTTCAAGATATTTGCAGTCATTTGGTATTGGAAAGGATTTAAGAGAGAAATAAATGGATTCCACGTTTATGACGAATTTATGCCTCATTGTTATTTTTTACATGACGCGTTCGATTCCAAGTTGGTCGCGTTAAACTTTATCAAGAATTTTATGTCACGCTGTATAATGGGCAACCAATTTTTGGTATTCCATGGATTTCTCATCATTCATGCCGCCAAATACCTCTTCAGTCCAAGGGACTCGTAAAATCTATTTTCTGACAATATTTTGGAGATTAATTCAGTTTACAACAATTCAGATGGGTGTGTAGGAAGACCAGAAATTTTACGAGAAATTAAAATTGCTCCTTTGAGATAATGTTTGGCTTTCAGATGACCAAAGAACAACTGAATAACTATAACTAGTCAATCTTCGATTTATAAGACAGTATTAAGTATTGGTTGAATTCTGTTGCTCTTTTTGATTTTCGGATTATGCTACTAATATAATCAAGTCTGTTACTAGCACTATTTTAACTTATGTCAGTTGCAATAAAGAATATAGCAAAAGGCTAATTAGATGAGTATAGTAGAAAGCATTTTAGAATATTATTGTCCATTAAGAAGCGTATTAGTGTATGAACTGACTCAAAAAATTTCCTTCATGACATCTGTCTGGGATGTTAATTTCAACCATGTGGATAACATTATTTCAAATTTTTATTGGCAGAGATAAAGTAATGCTAAAATAATATAATAGTAGAGGAACCTTTGATGTCCTGAAGCCTGTATAGTATTAATCTTCCTTGTTCCATTTAAACATTCTTTTTACGTGTCAATTTTGCCATTATTTCTCATAATCTTGTCCTATTGTAAATAATTTTATACATGATTAGAAATGTCATCATTAAAAATCATAGAATATTAGTCATTTCAGCTTGTTATACGTGGGTGTAATTTTCTTTCAGATCTAAATAACAATAAATCTGTACGCGTACGTGCATTCATTCAACTGTTTTGATTACTGCTGAAATTAGGCCTTCATTGGTCTTATTCCTTGGCAATGCCCGAAGACGCGCTTAGCGATATCATCAGATGCGTTGCAGCGGGCTTAACCTTTTTATCTGTTCTACCTGAGAAAGAATGTCATATCAACGCAATCGCCAATTCAATTCCCTTTTTAGCAGATTCTTCTTATAATTCAGTTATGTGTTTTCGAGTTTTAGCTTTTATTCCAAAAGCGTTTACAAAAGAATCGTGCTGCCTGGTGACGTTTTCATGCGACTTGTCTGTTAGCTTATTAGAGCGGAATTGTTCCTTTATTTTTTCTAACAAAACTGTATGCAGGAACATGAAGGCATGCCTGTTGTACTATTTACAATGTTGATCATCCAGACATAGAGTAGTGTATGCGTAGAGCATCCGTTCCACATCGTTTGTCCATGCTTCGAGATGTTTCGTTGTCTTGGGTTATGAATGAAAAAGGATCAGTTGAAATGAATTCACAGACATTGGAATAGTTTTCCCGGCAAGTGGTAGTAGTCAACAAAAGGGGAAGTATCAATAAATGTGAGAATGGCTGCAGGCTTTATAGTTGAAGTGTTATTGTGCTAGGAATGCAGTGTGTGTAGCAACAATATATTATTCGAGAGGAAACAAAAGGAAATTTACCAGATACATCATCAAAGAGATTTTATTAAATCATAATCAGCCTGATTTAACATATCAAGTAAACTTTTTCACTCTTCTACCTGAAACATTCGCATACCAATCTAGATAAATAGTCTATCATGCGTTATTCCGTCATCTGCCGCTTTCCCCAGTTAATTTTGATTTATAAAACATGTATTTCGGACCAAAAAAAACGAATATTAATATTAACGTTTCAAGGCTACGCAGATCACGGTAAAAAGCGGCCAGTTTAACTCTTAAATATTTGTTTGCATTGCTACAGATTGTCATTACACAGTCCAATACCTGTGAAGATATTGCTAAGCAGATAAAGTGGGTCTTGCCAATCAAGATTGATAGGGACATCTAAATAGTGGTAAGCGAACCAAAGGCAAGTTTGCTTGTAAGGAAGATCGATCAAGTAAGCATAAAGTATGAAATTATCGATATGACCATTAAAAATATAATCTATTGGCTTACAAGACCGTATTCAAACTACTTGGTTTAGTTTAGTAAAGAACAACGCACATGTTTTCGCAAATTGGGCTAAGAACGGGCGGTTGTAACATTTAACATTTTTAATAATAGAGACCTTTTTTACTTTGTAGCACATTTATTGTTACCATGAATTGATTGTTTTCCGGTCTTGATGGCGTTATCAGTCATTATACCCACACACAATGCAAGGTCTGATATTGTTATCATTGTTTCAAAAGTTTCTCGCATAATCGTTAACCAATCACCGTGACGTATATATATATTCTAGCGATGGTTGTATCTTGTTGCGAAGGATCCCTTCAATCGGATTACATCTCGTATTGTTTGATGGACAACATGGCATGATGTTTTGCACTGACAAACAATAACATAAGAGAGCGTTGTTGTTATTATATATATTGAGGTTAGGGCATTCTGAATCTACAAAGTTTCATGGTTGACAAAGACGTTTTGATCTTTGTCTATATTTAATATCGGGAATGCAATTGGAGCAAAACCGGTATAGATTAACAATAGATGATTATGATAAGAACATCGATATGGGGGGGCTTGGATATAAACCGTTAAATTTAAAAAACCCGTTTTACCTTTTATAAATAATTTATTTCTTTATTTCGAGACATTACTTGAAGCTGTCATCGTATGACATTGTAGATCACCAATCCGGTCATGCAAAAAGCCCCATGAATATCAATCCATCTATTATCATTGTCTTTCTTTTAACTTGATTGGTATATAAATACGCCCATTTAATGCTTCAAAGTTTTAACCATAACCGTTTTCAGGTAGGTCGCTTCACAACTCCCAACTCATGGAAAAACAAAAAGGCAGACACTTTTCATTCTAACTCTTGTTGTAAATCCTGTTTGTCGCACATGAAACCAAAACAAGCACATGTTTATCACAACACAACGAATTAAAGTGAGGTGTACGTAAGTCATATTACGCAATCGACTATCGTCTACGTACATCCATGGGCCACATACTACTGCCGACTGTGTTTGAAGGGGTAGTTGGTAAGTGGGTTAGCGTAGCGTAGCGTAATGTAAGGTATGTACCGCAGACCTTGCTGTACATGTACGGAAAAGAGCATGTTTGTAGACACAAATTAAAAACTCTAGCATAATATCAATCCCCAACTTTTTACTATAACCATAAAAATAAACACTTGTCATTGTCAATAAATGTGCACAAAAAACTTCTTTATTTCCCCATTTCTCATAAAGAACTAAAAAAAAATCTTTGATAGAACCAATCGAGAAGGGAACAACGGAAACAAAGGGTGGAATTTACTGGGTATGGAAGTTCGAGTATGAACGAACACTTTCGATTGACTAGCATGACTAGCATGTTCGAGAGAGTGTGTAATAATCTACATACCAGCTAATACAGTACGGTAGAACCGCAAGGTGGACATTGTAAGACTTGACTGTCATATGATTAAAATACTGACCCTCAAAACGTCTTACGCATAAAGCCGGGGGGAAGAAGCAAGAGAAATCAGCCGATCCTTTATCGTTTGCACACCCGAATGACGTTTTGTAAGCCAAAACAAGTAGATGACGCGTCATTGCCCCAGGTTTAGGACCAATGAGAATGCTTGTTGATTACCAAAAAGCTCAATTCGGGCGGAGAAGGAATCAGGCTGAATGGAGCTATGTATGCATGACTAAGGTGATCATAAGTGGGTGAGTTAATGTGAGTGGGCGGCTTGGATTGATTTGTAAGATGGGGGACAATTGATGTAAATTTTATTTATACAAAATATAAATAGTAATATTGTATCAATTATATTATTGTTATTATATGCAGTTCATATCTTTACACATATATACGTACATATATATATATATATATTAACAATTGTATATTAATATAACCAATACATCGTGTTACTGTAAATTAACATATTTATTATAAATTAATATTTACCTCTAACGTCTCCCACTCGGCACCCCCTAATTTCCCCTTTGATATAAATATATACCACCCTTTTTCCTCTTCTCCAAACAGCAACAATATCTGTTCAATAATAATATAACCGAACATAAATTCTATAACAACTCCTTCTGTCCTCCTCCTCTCGTCACCTCTTAGACTATACTCATAATGCAAATCTTTGTCAAGACTCTTACCGGTAAAACTATCACTCTGGAAGTCGAATCTTCCGACAACATCGAAAACGTAAAGCAAAAAATACAAGACAAAGAAGGTATTCCACCAGAACAGCAACGTCTAATCTTTGCTGGCAAGCAACTCGAAGATGGTCGCACCCTCGCCGACTATAACATCCAAAAAGAGTCTACGCTTCACCTTGTTCTTCGTCTGCGAGGCGGTATGCAAATCTTTGTGAAAACGTTGACCGGTAAAACCATCACTCTCGAAGTGGAGAGTTCCGACACTATTGACAACGTCAAGCAGAAAATCCAAGATAAAGAGGGTATCCCTCCCGACCAGCAGAGACTGATTTTTGCCGGCAAGCAGTTGGAGGACGGACGTACTTTGGCAGATTATAACATTCAGAAGGAGTCGACGCTACATTTGGTGTTGCGTTTGCGTGGTGGTGGGAAGGTGACCAAGTGTAAGTTTGGAGAGTGTAAGGATAAGGTTACCAAGATTGTCGGCCATTGTCGATATTGTAATTTGGACTTTTGCGGTAGACATAGACTGCCTGAGGCACATGCTTGCGTCAATCTGACTAGTTGTAAGCAAGCAAGTTTCGAGAAGAACGCTGCCAAGCTGCGGAGCGAACAGTGTGTGGCTAGCAAAGTTGTCATTTAATTCAGTTGGTTTATTTGGGGTTAAGTCTTTTTTTTTTTTCTTCTTTT
>CAJVPJ010000709.1:0-18646 GCA_910592205.1 Paraglomus occultum | reverse complement strand
AATAATTTGTACTATTACTATATTATATTCTATCTAATACTAAATAATTCCTCTTTTAACATAATATTATAGTAATAGTAATAATGATCAACTGATTGCTTGGGATGAAATGGGTGGATTTACATTGTAAGAAAATGATGAGTCACATGCACAAGAGGTAATTATAAATAAGCCAAGTTTGTCTGCTTAAAGTTATTATATACCTTGTTCACAACTTAATCTTAATATGAAATTCAATCTCACTGGTTTTATCTGCTCATTCATTTTGCAGTCTATGCATTGACCTGATCATTATATATGACATAAATGCTGACTTATATGTCTTTGAAGGTAGTAATATATGCATACAGTGTTAACATGTGGCACCAATTGTTAGGTTTACATTTTTGAATACAGGATAGCATTTTTATTTTAAGCTGAATGGAGAAAGGTGCAATAAAATCTGTTTGACTGGAATCCCTAACTATGTTTGATTAATCATCAGTTCTAGTATTGTAAACCGGTTTTGAACTTATGCAAGTCGAGCAATCAGATCTCTCGGCATTGTATAATATGCTATCTATATGATTGTAGAATGACTAAGTGATAAAATTATATATATAGGAATACCTGTATATGGAAAATTATAATTATAGCAACTCTGAGCAATACATTTCTTAGAGGTAGGTTGTGACTGTGATTGTTCAAAAAAGATTTCGAGAGGAAGTTTTGCCGAATTACGTAAAGCGTTTCAAGCCCTCTCTAGATCATATTTTTAATGGCCCAATTGAAAGCAATGAATGGTGGAGAAATAACTGCCAGCCGACGTCTCAGAAAGAAAACGCGTAATAATAAGCGAACGTTTTACTACTGAGATTGCAATACGCCGCTTTGTCAGAAAACGTATCTCAATATGTTAGGAATTGGTCGCACTCACTTCGAAAACGTCAGAAATCACTTGGTGACGAATGGTATAATACCGCGTGTTCATGGTAATATCAAACGAATACTGCAATGAAAAACCAAGATAACCATTTACATTGATATAACTGTTGCTACCGCCGTGAAAAATTTTTTCGAAAAACCAAGTCCTGGTAGAAACGTCAACCGAATTACTCAATCGCTTACACTATTGCCAGCTGAAACAAGCTACAAATCGGTCTATCATGATTTTATTGCATGTCTCGAAAATGATAGCACATTGAAAATTTTAAAATATGATGCGTTTCGCAAGCTATGGCACCAATTAACGCCTTATATTCAAATATGAGTCCACGAACGGATTTATGCGACATGTGCCAACATTTTCGGAACGGCTTACAATACAATGCTTGTAAGGAGGAGGAAGTGAAACACTTACTAAAAAAATTCAAAAAGCATATAGTTAAAGCTAAATTAGAGAGAAATTATTACAAAAATACGAAATTAGCAGACAACAGAGAAAATTGTAGATGAGCATTTTAGAACAAGAGGTAAAGCTGATTATTGTAGTGTTGACGCTACTGCTCATTATAGTTACGATTGAGCGCGAACAAATTAATTATGTTCTCGATGAAGACGAAATTATCGGCAAAGGTCCTCATGGTACGCCAAGCCTGGTATTTGATGGAATTAAACGATTGAATAAAGGTGAGAAACATTTAAAGATCACTTGCGATAACGCAGGAGGACAGAATAAAAATAATGCCACTCTTTGATTTTACCTATATTTAGTAATCTCCGGCCATTATGAAAGTATCTAATTAAACCAGGACATACTAAATTCAAATGTGATGGTAGTTTCGGACTGATTAAAAAGCTCTACAGAAAAACAACAGAAAATTGCGTAGATTATATTGTTGAGGTTGTGAAAAAAATCGAGTACAGCGGGATTAACAAGGCCCAGTGTTATAACAATGGGAAAGGCTTTCAATATTTAGATCTTAATTCGGTGTTAGAAATTTTTTTTAAAAAATTGAGTGGTTTATAAAAATATCAGCATTTTGTATTCGAAGCAGCTTATCCAGGAGGCGTCAAAGCAGCTGATTGCTAATGGTTCGTATACTGAATTTAATTTATTGAAAACTAGAAAAGCAAATGTTGCTAAAATTACCAAAGAAATTAAATCTTTTTCTATTTTAATCCTAACCCCACCCCCTTTGGATTACAAAAGACAAGAATATTTTTATCATAATATTCGCCCATTTGTTAGAGATAAATTCAAGGATATTATTTGTCCCAACCAATTTATCCTGATAATGAATAAAAATATTTCAGTCATCCGCAAAGTTTATTACTTTATTAGTTTTTGTTTGTTTCATTAAATTTTTTATATTTAATCTTTTAATGAGATTAATTATTAAAATATATAATATAAAAATTAAAATTATAACAAACCAAAACAATATTTTAACCGAAGAGAAAATAAAAGAAGCAGTTAGTAAGATATGTTATAAATGCGAGATTTCAGTTGAAGAGTATAAGAGCAGGTAAAGATTACTTTTGACTTTGCCCTAATACTAATGAATTGAAGCACTTAATATTAACCGATAAAGAGTTCAGAGGAAGTTTTATTCGTCGTATTTACATGCATCAACATGCACTCGATTCCATACGTAAAAGCTGATAAAGAAGTTAAATTTTAACAACTAGTTTAGAGCAAGAAAAGAATAAATTGTTGAAAAAAATAAGCAATTGGAAGTAAAAGTTAGAAGAAAAAAATGACAGAATAGAAGAATTGGAAGAGGGAGTAGAAATAGAACAGGAAATGTCTATAAAAGCACTAGATAAAGCTGAAGAATGGCATGAGCAAAAAAACTTTGAAATAGCTATGCAGAAGGATGTTTTATATTTAGCCAGCAACAGACAGCAAAAAAATTGAGAAAAGATTTAGATGCCAGGGATGATAAAATAGTCAAATTAGCTAAACCTAATAAGTTTCAGTAACTCCGAAAGTTAGCAAATAAAACTAAGGAAAAAATTAGTACAAAAGTTAATGTAATAGTGATTAAAGAAAGCGTTAAGGAAAGGAACAAAAAGTGCAAGCCTACATCTTACAAGCCACGCAAAAACGTAAACGTGTGCGACTACAGTCCCCGGCGAAAATAATGGCGCGCAATTTTTTATAAATTAAAAATGTACTTTATTATAAAATTTAGGAAGTATGTATATTTTCTTAAAGCCAAGTAGTGGGACTACAACTTTTATTATAATGTTAATACTTGGTATGTGCTCCTTCAGCATCAATGCATGCTTGAACTCGATTTTGCATGCTATTGATACTATTAACTATCACCTTTTTATCAATTTTTTCTCATTCCTCCCTAATAATACTAATAAAATTGTCTTTGGTGATTTTTTTTTTCTGTGCTATCATTTTTTAACATGTTTCTCGACATTATGCTTCAAAACAGCCCAGATATTCTCAATAGGATTGAGATCCGGACTGTATGAAGGCCAGGCAAGAACGCGTTGTGGGAGACGGGTATTCAGATCATTTTGGACATCCCTAAACGTATGTTTAGGGTCATTGTCTTGCTGAAAACCCCACCGACTACCTACTAATGTGTCAGCATTATCATAAAGTTGTTCATTTAGAATCTGACGATATAAGTGGCGGTCAAGGTTTTCAGTAAAGATATATAGACCGCCTTTTCCTTTAAAATTGATAGCACCCCAAACATGGACTTAAAGGGGTGTTTTACCATAGGTTGAATGGGCTTTTTTTCACGAGACCATGCCAACATTGTATTGCGAAACATCTGAAGAGTTGTTTCATCTGAAAAAACTTTTTCCAGTTGTAATGCTCATGATCACGTGCCCATAATAAGCGATTAGTCTTTACTTGTTGTGTCAATAAAGGAACTTTTCTTGGAAGAATTGCAATATAACCAAGGTGAGAAAGCTCGCGACGGATAGTTCTTTCACTAGCTTCAAGATCTTGATACTTTTCTTCCAAGACAGCCTTCATTTCAGTAGTCGTTGTATAATGATTGCTTTTGACGATCATCCCAAGCTGGCGTCGTTTTACTGGTGTCAATTTTCTTGGACGGCCAGATTTATAAATTTTGCAATTTTTCTTTAATAAACTGACGTATCGTTGGCATGTACGTAGGGAAATTCCAGTTTTGCTTGAAATTTCTTTCGGAGTACGGATATTTTGCTGCCAAAGTATATATTTTATTTTTGGTAATCTGAAACTACCCGATTTGCTAACAAAACTAGTCTATATTGGGCGATTGACAGCGTTACGCGTATTTGAATTATTCTAACCAACGCGCCACTATTTTCGACGGGGACTGTATTAATTTAAAATATAAATAGTGAAAAAAGGCGTCATTTCTGCCAATTGAGACGTCTTTATTGTTGATTAATTTAGGAATGTGGGGGTACACAAATTTAGAAGTTAATTCAAGGCGACTCACGACTCGTCAATTCAATCAGACGAAAGTCATTTTCATATCGATACAAGAATTTATTATATTTTATCGGTAGGCACATTTACCAAATATATGCCGATGGCTATATTCTCGTTCCTACGTTTGATCTATGTTGTGTTAGTTATAACTCTATGTGCGTTACTTTCAACCATTACTTCTTAGACGCCGATTTTTTCTTGGATCCAGCCGTGTTATCAAGATCCGGTCGTGATTTTACTGGAGCACCTGGCTTGGAAGCAACTTTAGCTTGCTCCATTAAGAGTTTCTGTTTCTTGGCCTTTAAAAGTCGAAGACGGAAAGCAAAAATTAAAAAATTAGGAAACACAGTTCGCATCCAATCGGTGAACTTATCTTCGCACTTACCGTTTCAACAGCGTTCTTTGTCATTTCCTTGAGATATAAATCTACCTCTTGAGTTTTGATGTGATTCTCTCCACACTGCAAATAATCGTCATATACGTGTCACAAAGAAATGCTTGCTTTGAAATAATCCCTTTAAATATATTCATATATTGAACGTACCTGATTCTTAAATATATTATAAGCAAATCTCTCTGCATTCAGTGCTGCTTTATAATCTTGAGCCTGCGATAATGCTTTGGCAAGTGTGTGATATCTTCAAATTAAAACAATGAATGCAAAGACCATATTAATACAATAATTATTGAACACTTAAAAAACAGTACAAAATCAACTCACGATTCAGCAGTCACCAAATGATCATTGCCGAACACAGCCTGTTGAGTATCTTTTGCACGTTCAAAGAATTTGAGGCTGCCTTCGAAATCACGAATGCTTTGAAGCATCATGCCAATGTTATTCTAAAAAAAGTGTGTGTCAATATCCGAACAGTCGCCATACCAGATAATCATATACAAGTTCTGTTTTTGATCCAAATATAAATTACCAAAGCAGTCGCTTCATCCGGGTGCCAGGCTCCATATATGAGTTCCCAATAGTAAAGAGCATGCCGCATATATCGAAGACCGAGTTCGGTATTACCAGTTGCATGTTCAAATAACCCAAGATACAGCTAATGGCGAATAGAATATACATTTCAGCTAAAGGCGCCCCATTATTGGTATCAAGCAATTTTGATATGACAAATTAACCTACATAGCCATGAACAGCTTCGGCACTATCCACGCCCAGAGTCCGCTCAAATATAACAGTGGCTTTACGTTGAAAATCAAGTGTTGCAGCTAAATCATCATTATGGTACGAACACATTGCCAACGCAGAATAGCACTTGGCCGTCTCTGGATGAAGAAATCCGTAACTTTGTTCATGTAAAGAAGTTGCTTGTGACAAAAGCTCTTCCCCGAATTTACGATCACCTGGCAACGCGTCGGGCATAGTCAGAATACATTGTAAGTCACTAAAATAAATTTAGGAATATCACATTGCGACTTATTCAATAATTACCCTGTGCTATGCTCAATCGACCAGCTTCATAGGTTTCTTCGGCAAAGTTGCACTATTTAATCGAAATCAGTTTAGCCTTATACAAGTAAACTTTTTTCCATACTTGCCATCGTCTTATCGTGGCACATTTCTCATACCTTCGGTGCTGCATGCCTCACGACAGGCAGCAAGTTTATTATGTCTTCCGGTATGAACGTCGTCGTTCTCTTATTCTTTTTAGAATCCTTCTTACTTTTCTTTACAAAATGGTAATTCTGTGCAGCAATCTGTATTCCAACTCGCTGGCATATTTCTCGTAGTAAGGGTAACACTCTGATTTCTGAATCAACGTAATCTTCTGCCAGTGCGTATCTAAAACGAAGCTTTACTTCATCCCGTATCTTCTGATGTAGGAGATCTGGTGTTAGCGACAAGTAAGAGTATTTGCACGTGTCGTTAGGGGGCCGAACGTCAGGAATTGTTGCTTGTGGATTAGGGTTGAGTTTCACGCCAAGGAGACAGTTGAAAAAGTGAGAAACAATATTAGGCGCATATGTTATGGATGCTTCGCGTAAAAGACTGCGAAGAATGCGTTTACATGCGCGTATGATCATTTCGTGTATGCAGAGATGCTAAACATATTATAGAGTATGAGTCAGATTACATTGTGTTTGGAGGTTTCCATGTAAAAAAAAAAAGATATTTTTGGTGCAGTAATTACCCTAATATGTTCTAAACGATGCTTATCATCAGACTGATCAATTTTTTCAAGAATAAACCCAAGATATCGCATGTTTATACCGCGGCGATGAAGAGTTTTCGTAAGTGAGAGCCCAACCATTGGGGATACATTAAACGTAACAAATTCCACGATCTAAATCATAGCGATTAAGGCGCTCAGATTTTGTTTCAAATAAAATGAGTGAAAATGAGACGATGAATTTTGTAATGCAACGTTACCAGAGTCGGAATGATTGTTTCTCTTAAAAATTTTGATACTTCACGCACGTTCTTCTCGTCAGAAGCTACTTGTGCATTTACTTCATCATTTTCTGGTCTATTATAATCCGTAAAAGCGTCGGCATTGAATGCAAGATTGAATTCATTCAAGTCTGAACTATCGACAACGCGTTCTTCTGAAGGCTTTTCGTTATTAGATGCAGCTTCGTTATTGGATGCAGCTTCGTTATTGGATGCAGCTTCTTCTTCTTGCTTCGTCTCGTTAGGTATCCCATTTTCCTTATCGGTCGCCGCTCCTTTCACGTTATCATCTCGTAAACATTCTTTCGGCTCGCTCTTTTCTACCTCCTCTTCTCCCTTTGGCAAAGTATCCGTCGTCGTTTCTGCCGAGCCCTGCACTTCTTTTGTCTGGTTTTCTTGATCGGAATTCTGCCAAATTAAATAAGACAATTTCAGTCATCCGACCAGTGAGATTGACGATTACAAAAAATCGCACCTTCAACTTCTCTAGAGATTTCTCTTTGTAAGCGAGGCGTAATTTGTGATCCCAAAATACTTCCATCAACTCTGGTCGAAGCAGAGTCATTTTGTGGGGATACGCCGGCATTGAAGAATCTTCTCTGGGCTTGCATTCATTCTCAAGAAATTCGATATCGACAGGATTCAACCGATATAAATCAAATAAATAGCGACGGCCATCATCACCGACCAAACCCTTATCGTTTGTATACAAATGGCCTCATCAGTACAAATTGATATTCGCTTTAACTTCTGTAGGCAAGGAAAGAAAAAGGGGGAGGGCATCAAAATACCTTGGTCTCGAGCGAAGTATACAATTTGACAGTGTTCCCTTTCTTGTCACTCACACTACAAATGTCTCATGTATGTAAACACTACTATCCAAAGAACGGCTTGTAAAAACGATTACAGAAAACCACAAAATAAGTCTTTCACATTGTCATTTCAGAGGGTCACCACGCACCTATGTTCAGCGAGATGCAACGCTCTAGAAGCGTCCTTTAGTGCTTCATGAAACTTGGGCTCTGCACTTAAGCGTGTTTCATCTTGTCCGTTATCAAAATATCCATACACTATAGACTCATCGCCGCGACGAAAAATGCCGGGAACAACGCTTTGACAAACTACACGAACTCCCTTGTAATCGACAATTACACTTCCGAGAGTATACAACCCTTCAATATCCAGGGAACTAAATGTTCTAATGCCTTCTAAATCCTTATTTGCAGCAACGTAGGCAGCCTCATCACCACCTAATTTGTCAAACATGCCTCGCGTATCAAGGGCTTTACTGAAAAAAATATTATTATAGATGTACATATGCTCCTCTTCGGAATCGCGAGGATTGAACGAGGCCGCATTGCCATTAACAACAGCAATAGCTCCTCGAGTAGCACTTTCTGCAAAATCCGTCTGTGTCTTGTTCAATAACCGCTCACGAAATACTCTATCTTTGATGTCATTTTTCGGATATTCCCTTTGTGCCTGGATTTCTTCGTTCCAGTCTCGAATAGATTCAACTCCATCAACACCAAAATCGAGATATACTCCCGTGACGCGTCCCAAATCGTACACTTGCTTATTGCGTTTTACAGCCCATGGATAGTTCGGCAGACAGGTACTTACTGACAAAATCTCAAGCACGTTATGCTTAGCAATGTATGCTTGAAGCATTTCAAAATTTTGATTAAACTCGGGCGAGTTGGCTCGAAGTAACTTTATCAGAGAATGTGCGTGATATGTTTTAAGGTCCGTACGTGGTGAAGCGTCAAAGACTTTGTCGGTAGATTTGTTTATGAAAAAACCTGTCACTGAGGCTGTTATGTGAAAAGTTTGGTTTTCAAGAGTTTTTACGCCCAGGTAAAATAAATCTCCTAATAAAAAAACGATAAATAAATAAGACTAGAAATCCCTACGGTCGTGGCAAGTTCACGAACAATAATACCTCGGTATCGTCTTTCATGGGGCGTTGGGTTCCAGCCAGAAAGAAATAAGCTTTCTAGACATTTGATATGTCCCTTTTGAAAATTATTGGGAACGAAATCGGTCAGGGTAACCTTCCCGAACTCAAAATTAGCAAACGGGTTTTTCAAAGCTTTTGTCTCCGATAATTTCTCCGAATCTTTGCTACTTGATGCTTTGGTCAATCCGCCTGCATTGCCATTAGTCTTTCCGTTTCCTTTTACTTCATTCGTAGACCCTTTCCGCAGATATCGAGACCAACGTGTGAGAATCGAGCATGCTTGCAACACGTAATTATTAACCAGAGCCTACCTTCATCACATACCAATACTGTCCGTGACTGTTGAGAAAAATGACAACCCGGGATCAGCCCCCACGGATGTTATTTCCTGCTTGAAGGGTCCGGCTAGGAGTTCACGTAAGTGCATCACGTGAATTCGAGCTTCTCTTTCACTATACGGATCTAGTAGCATTTTTTTATAGTCAGTTAGTGGCAAAGCTTATAGACATGTGAATTACATCAAAAAGACAGTGAATTACCTTCGACGAGGTCAAGAATGTCGTCAGATGTGATACCTTCTTCGTGGAGTTCTTTGTAGTCATTGAGCCGTTTCCCTTTATGGTGAAGAGAAAAACACGTATGTTCACATGTTTCAAGAGACTCAATTATGCATTGTCGAACATCCTGGACAAGTTCGTTTGGGCCCACCTACGTGAATATAAAAATGTATGCTAGATGAATAATCAACGTATGATATGGCCCAAGTTTACGCAATTTACTAAAAAAAATGCAGCGTACACTTATATCCGTCTTGGTTTTGCCTCCAGGCAATTTAATTGTTAATTTCACGCTCAGTTCTTCGGTTTCGGTCTCTGTCGAACTGTCTTTGGATGCAGGAAATTCTCTCTGCTTGGATTTGGCATCCTTTGATCTTTTGTTTGATCCAGAAGCTCTTCTCGCTTTGGCATTGGCTCTCTTTGAAGAATCTTTCTTGGATGGCATGCTCTAATTAATCAATTAAAATAATCGGTTTGAAGAGATTGTTTTGAAGAGAGAGAGAGGTAAAAAACTTTTATTTTTTTTTTTGATTCGATGCTCTCGAGCTTTTGAATACTTTTTCTGCACAAAAATTTTATTCACGTGGTAACGAAATCCATCGTTCTGCACACCAATCGGAGATGGTTGCAGAAAAAAAGATCCGAATGGCATATTTGACAAGAATCAAGATTATCAATGGGGCAACAGATTATCTGAATAGTCTTATTAGATGGTTATTATTATACTGATCCAACGTCGTCATTCTCCGAAACATGCGACAGGTTCATTTCATCAAACTTGAAAACCCGCAAGTTTCGTGCGGACGAAAAGTTTCGTCATTCTCTGCTTGCGGATTATTTTTAATTTTATACGTCGTTAATTGCTTCTCGTTTCCTATTCTGCTACATAAAGCATTGGAAATACAGATTACGAGTGACTCTATTTTCGTTCTTCGACAGTTTGGCGGAGGATGGCTGAAAAGATCAATTGATAGTTATTATTATTAAAGAAAGCAGTTCTAACCGTGTGTCCAACAAAGTTAACGAAATTAAATAATTAACTATCGTTACACCAGATAAAGTTTTGGTTATTTACATTCCAGAATTGGATTAGAATTGGGTCACTTTGGAGTAGCGTAGAAGACAAGCAAAGTCCTAAAGTTGATACTTGTACATCTACAATATTAACTCCAAGGCTTTATGACTGTCTTTGTTTACTATAACACGAATGTTTCTGACCACTTCGGGGACGAGGATCAACGCTATAGTCCTAGTTTATATACTAGTAGCTACAAGTGTTAACATTGATTGCAGGCTCCCTAAGTTACAATGCGTTGGAGAGAAACGGAATATCAGGCTTTTTAAAGAATTCATTTGCGCGTTGGTACAAAGAGGCCAACAAAATTAGGATGCTGAGCAACAGCCAATTTCGACAATTACAGCTTCAAATCTATTGTGTTGGCGATAAAGAACTTGACTGTTGTCACGTACGTATAACTAAGGAATTTAAACTTATTATAAAAACTTTTGTAAAAAACCTTCAAAGTTCAGAGTTATATGATGTCCTGCTGCTGCCGTTTACAGAACCAGATCAAGTAACCGACGTTCAACACGTTTGAATCAAGCACAACTCTTTGCTCGGTAAATATTGCAAAGAAGCAGCACGAACTGGTCTAAATCTGCGACTAGACATTTCGAGCAAGTTAGGGCAACATTATCTTCCTATTTGGAATGTAATTATGATAATGGATGTTACTGCTCATGGAGATGCTTGAAACAAAAATGTCCTGCACGCGCTACACATTCGATAACGTTGACCAATGAAATATCGTACTTTGGTAAGCTTTATAAATTAGTGATTTTCGGTAACATGTTACTTGAAGGGTGCTTAGTAATGGCGAATTTTTTGTCAACCAATTACTTTGCATTCCATGCAGATTATTGCCGTTTATTATTGATTTTTTAAATTTACAAGTTTCGCTATTTCTGATCCAGAAGAAGCTTGTTCAGAATGACAAAACCGATTAAACTTACTGATCGCGCTGCTTTCCAACGTTTCGTCGACAGATATGACACATTGCTATTAGATTGTGATGGTTAGTTATATATAACGATTATCAGTATCAGTCAGTGCTCGTTTATTGATTTAGTCCTGCGTTTAAAGGTGTCATATGGTCTGCTAAAACGATTATTCCCGGCGTTCTCCAAGTGTTAAAGTATTTTCGAAAGAAAGGTAAACTTTTTTGAACTATCGTTAATTTTTTCGGACGAGTGTTTAACGAATTGAACATTCATACGCAAGTCAGGCAAACAGCTTTTGTTTGTTACCAATAATAGTACAAGGTCACGCGCAAGCAATCTGAAGAAGCTTCAGACTTTTGGCATAGAAGCAAGTGAAGTATGACAGAGAATACTGATTATGCTTCTGAGGTGGGAGGAAATATTGCAATGTGTTGACGCTTTATTCCTCAATTCGTAGGAAGAGATTTTTTCTTCCTCTTATGCTGCTGCTTATTATCTGAGACATATGATTGATTTTCCAAAAGAGAAAAAAGTCTATATAATCGGCGAGTCAGGCATCGAAGATGAACTTAATTTAATGGGGATCAAGAACACGAAAGCCGATGTTTGTATCTCTCGTCCGTTCTTTTTACGTTTCTAATAATTACGACACTGACATTATCGATATAAACTGTAGACGGATAATGGACCAATGCAAAATTGGGATTTTGCTGATATCACTCCAGATCCAGAGGTACTATCTGTGCAGGTTATGATGTAATGTTGTAAGATAATTGGTCTAAATATTTACAATTTTATTTAACAGATTGGTGCTGTGCTTTGTGGGTTCGATACTTTCATAAATTATAGAAAGATAGCTAAAGCGTTCTTCTATCTACGCACTGATCCGGACTGTTTATTCCTCTTAACTAATGATGACACAACATTTCCGGCCAACGGAACTGTGTATCCTGGATCTGGTTCATTGTCATCATCACTAATCACCGCGTTAAATCGTAAACCAGATAGAGTCATGGGTAAGCCGAATAAACCCATGTTAGATTGCATCGTAGATAAATACCACTTGAACGTTGAGCGTACGTGTATGATTGGTGATCGTCTGGACACTGATATTCAGTTTGGTATTAATGGTGGAATAGATACTCTTCTTGTACTAACTGGTGTATCAACAGAGAAGGAAATACTGGCAGAAGACGCACCTATACTGCCTGATTATTATGTCGACAGTCTCAGTGATTTTGCTGAAATTATTGAATTATAGTATTAAGCGTTAGGTGTTAGGTTATAAATACGTTTTCAATTTATAAAGACCAAAATGTTTGACTGAGAGCCTTCACATCAAAAATCCCTGTTACTATTAAATAACAGCATGTGCATTCGTAACCAACTCAAGCCACTTGATACGTAATTGAGTTATGCGCTTTCGATTTTCATGTTGGTCCTGATAACAAGATGAAATTTCTTTGCCAAATTCAATAACATTTTGCCTTCAAAACTTCCACTGGGTAAGCAGAAGCGATATTATTCGCATCTCCGTATTCTATTCAAGTTCGTTGATGAATTTGCTAGTGGGAATTTTGCTCGCAAAAAACTTCTCTGTTTAGCTTGTTCAAATTTTCTGCACTTTTTTGTATAGGTCTTCTTGAAATCGTCAATAACTTGGAATTGGAACGCGTATACTCCAAATTTCAAGGTTATACATGGTCACTCTCGATACTCGATAAGTCGTAATATTTAAAAAATTCGATAAGTTGGACACATAAAATCGCGATAAACGATAATCTTTACCGAATTTAGGTAAATACAATTAAATTTTGCTAATACTAAGAATTATTTCATCGTAGACGATATTGACATTGTAACGCTATATACGCAATATTAAATAACAGGCATTTTGCCTGACGATGAAACGCACGAAGGAGAAAGTGAATCAGAAATAAATTAGAAATCGAAAAAAAAATAATGGCCAATCTCTTACGCATCAGATAATCGTGAACGACATAACGATAGAATAATTAGTGCCCGGTGTTTATGATAACCGTCATGTGACTGCGACATCCTGACAGTATTTCTATCTCGAGTAACTATCCTTGTCCCAAGTCCATTTGGAAAGATGTTCTATGACTTGAACATTCCCTATCCGGTTCAACACAGTCAGAACCTCGAATATGCCCAAAATGAGCTACGCAAGAGTATCGATACACTAGTAAAATGTAAGAGGATCTAATACTTTTAGACAATAATTTCTCAACAACGTTGAATTTTGTATGTTTGCGCATGTAGTTGGATATCATATCGTGGCATATAATAACACAAACACCGGAAAAGTAGCTTCAAAAAAGGTGATATGCTAATATTAGGCGTCGATGTATTTAAAAGTACCATTCGAGACATTTCATTAATATTCCTTTCTGTGTACTTGCATCAGCCCAATCCCATTCAGAAACTGGATAATGAGAAAATAAAGCAATATACACGCCTAACTATACTAATTGATGATCCGGGTCAGAATTACGGTTTGGTGAGCGTTTTGTCGTTTATCGGATCGATTATCAATCATGATGACGAATTTTCATCCCAAGATCTTTCTTTTTCTGGATGTCTAATGCGAACAGACATCGTCGAATTCCACGATATCATCTTATGACCTAGTTGCGGTTCAACCGACTAACGAGAAGCTCTTTCAGATGGCATGCGGCACTTTTGATGTGGATATTATATCACTTGAAATGGGAAGCCGATTACCATTCTATTTCAAACACACAACAGTGGGATTGGCTATCGATCGAGGCATTTACTTTGAGATTTCGTATGCGCCTGCTATTCGAGGTATTATGTGTATGTGTATATATAAGCAAAAGGTGGAGAATGCGCCTTTCTCTGGTGGCTTGTACATATCTAACCTATGGATTACACCAATTCGATGCGGAACTATTTAAAGATTCTGGAAGTCGAAGACAGCTTATCAGTAATGCACAGAATCTAGTAAGAATAACTCGCGGAAGAAACATCATAATCACCAGCGATGCACAACGAGCAATGGAACTTCGAGGACCATATGATATCATCAATTTGTTAGTCAAATGTCTTTAACAACTCATAAAGCCAACTCTACTTTTGGTATTAATTCTCACAACTACGCTTCTCAGGGGAACAATAATGGGACTGAATCAAGCCCAAGCTAAAGATTGTATTTCGACAAACTGCAGAGCTGTATTATTACACGCAAGTAAGATGCTTACCAAACGTTGTTCACTTTATGGTTACCCTGCGCCCACTTTCAATTTATTTTCGCATTAACTCTGATATGCTATATGCTTATATACACCATTAGTCACGCGTACAAAGACACATAAATCTGTTATATCCTATAATCCCGTATCAGAATTAGAACCGCATGAATTGTGGAAAGCGGGCGATAGTTCGGGAAAGGGCAAGAAAAGGAAGCAGAAGAAGAGAATAAGGAGCGATAGTGATGAGCAGGAGAAAGGGGAGGAGAGTGAAGGTGATTTAGAAGATATGGAAATTTAAGCAAGAGTGACGGAAGATTTTACCGTATTAATTGAAGGCTGCAAAATCTGTTTATCTGTCTGTCGATATGTCAGCAAAGTGATATACGTTACTTGCATGATAAACATAGACAAGAGTTGTGGAAAAAGATTTTCATAATACTGTCTAATTTAATCGGAAAGATTGGACAAAGTGTAGCTATTAAATCATGTAACAGAATTGAAAGCCCCTTTCCTATTTGTCACAATACTGAGCCTTGTCTAATCCAGCTGTGCCAATTACAGTCGTTTTTGCGGTATAATTTCTTAATATCACGCTATTTTATTCCGTTCCACCCGCGTCTTCACAAATACCTTCTACCTTTATTTATTATTCAATTCTTTAATTCTGCTGAAAACTATGCGTTGAGCTTTGCTCGATGATTTCGTCTTCATCCGGGACGTGATTATTTGTTCGCGTACTGCTTCATCTTAATACCAAATAAGTGTGTTATGCGGACAAAGATTGCTTGATGAACATTTTGCAACTCAATCGTAACTTTAATGAACACAGTAGCATCGATGCTACAATAATTTTTTACTTCTCATTATACGCGGTGAAATGATTCGTTCCACGATGCTATGCTAGGAAAAAATTAACAAAGCACTCAGATTGTTAATTCCTTCTACACCTTCAAAGCGACATTGAGATATTGTTGCGCGTAACTGTACTACATTCCTTTTTAATGTGATATGATATGCACACAAGGCTCGTGCATTATTGCTGAATTAAAGAAAAAACGAATTGAATGTCTCTAAACAATTGATAAGTAAAAAAATGAAAAATTTCAGTCAAATTGCACGGATGAAGAAAATGAACTTACAAACGGCTCGTTGCAAAAAAAAAAGTTATGATTTTTAAATTCCTAATTCGCAAACGATTGGGGTTTCTTTACACCAAATTATTATTAGATATATTATAAACGATGCTATAAAATTATTAATTAAAAATTAAAATTACAATGATGCTATAACCACAGTGATTTCCCCCGCACCGACTAACACATAAGCAGTAAATTATAAATACTTTCAATTGTAAACGTCGGTAATAACAGATATTCAACATTCGATTAAGTAGAACGTAATACAGTAATCGTTGTATAGCAGAACGTTTCGAAAATGTAATTAGGAATCAGAAAATCGAAAGCCGCTTTGTTTTTTATGAATGAACATCAATTTTGCAAAAAATTAACGTTTATTGTAAATAACGTCGCCACAATTCTATAAATTCCTTTAACCCACGAGTAGTGAATTAATCAGAATAATAAGAAACCTAAACTTATCACAAGAAAACAAGTTGAGGGCATAGCGTTGTTGAACGAGAGAATGTACAGGGGAAGGCAAATTGTTTAGCTGCAGATGTTTCCATTTCATTCAGACAGGTGTTTTACCAGAAATAGGGGATGGCTAAAGCGGGGGCAAATACATGAAATAAAGGAATGAGTCTGTTGTCATTAAAAGATGGCCAGAAGGGGAGGTTCCAGAGACTGGTCTGCACATTGCAAAACCAGATGGGAGACGAGAAGTACTAGAAGCATTTGCCATAATTCGTCAATTTCTTTTGCAATAGATGAAATTGTATGCTATATTAATATTACATTATGATTAGTATAGCTGGGATTTGGGCTCTTTATAGTTTATTTTAGATACATCTTTCAAAGGTGCAATCTCTTTTGCAACATCCAAAGTTAATTTTGCCATTAATATTCTACACTAAATTTCAAAAGGCTGGTGGGTGTGATCTTTCATGCTTTATTCCTTCCTTTAAACATCCCTATCCTAGACTTCTATCTATCATCTTGCAATGGACTTCGCCCTACATATTGAGCACCAGAAACATCCTTCAACTAGAAATTTCAATCTGCTGGTCTTGTCCAAGATAGATGCTATGTTGATACTACTATTAGTGAAGCCAGCACAGTTGAGAAAAAGATATCCAAATCCTTAACTTCTCTATCTTCAGAATTTCTTATTAAAAATGAATCTGATATCAATGCCCTTATCCTTCTTTTACAGCAAAAATTCCAAATGTTGAAAGAAAAATTGGAGCCAAGATTGCCTTTGAAATGTGGGATAATAATAACCATAATTATTGGAAAAAAGAGCATGAGAGCATGGATGAGGTCGCTTTCTTGGAATATAAGTGAAATTTTGAGGTTAAAATGAAGGTTCCTACTACTCCACACAAAAAAAAGCTGAAAAGTAAATCTTTGGCTCTTATCAAATATATATAACTTAGCTAAATAGTAATTTCCAGAGCAGAGAGATTGTTATATCGATATTCAGCCAGTTATACATTTTAGGTAAAGGGGTTTTTGTCACTTCTTACAAATAAGTATAAGAAAAAATTCAAATAAAAAATTATTATACTTGATACCCGGATTATACAAAGAGGGTTTTAGGGTTGCAGGTGGTTCTCTCACCTGATTTACATGTCTGCCCTATTGCAATTTTACGTAAGTACTTTTGATATAATGTAAGGTAATTTATCCAATAACCATTTTTGTGTCACACGATTTGATCTCAATATAGTTTTGGATATAATGCATATCTAGTATTATACTTCGGATAGAGATAACATGCTGAAAAGTTGGGCCACCAAGGTATAATTATTACAGATATATAATATAAAATTATGCTTTGGTGGTCACCAAGTCAAGTAAAAAAAGTGGGTATCAAAAAGTAATACGTCAAGCTTACTAAAAAGTAATACGTCAAGGTTAACAAAAAAATAATACGTCAAGGCTATTCAAAAAGTAATACGTCAAGGTTATCAAAAAAGTAATACAATTTTTAACATAAAGCAAAGTATTCGAAAGTATTGGTTATGTGAGAAAGAGTTCTAGAATCAAAAAGTACATCAAACTTTTGATAATACGTCAAGGCAGAAATTATAAGAAAAAAGATAAGATAAATTTGTGCTTTGACGTATTACCAAATAAATGATGACAATTTGACACTACGTGCCTCATTCTCAGGTAATATTCAAACAAATTATGCGAAGCTAACAACTGCTAAGGCACTTCGTGCCATTTCTTCGAAATACAATTCGGCACTATGTGCTAGGTTCGGGCATAGCCCTCACATTAGGCCCGCAAATGACAATATATGATTGGATGTATCGTCAGATATATTTTTTGCTCATGTGACCCAGTGATGGAAATCGGCCACGATCATGACGATAAAATCTGACACCATCGTCAAAAATGTGTCATAACGACAGAAATGCGACACCGTCGTCAATTGGGATAGTTATAGTCCAAAATAAGTGGGATAATTATGATCTGTACAGATCACACTCAGTTGTTGATATCGCACAACTATTTCTATGTTGACATTGAACACTATTAAGTCATTTATATGCGGCAAACATGATAAAAACTATACTAAAAAGGCGGAATATGGAAAAGGTGAATATAATTTGCTACTACGACATTGATCCAATACTGAGCAAGTATATGTTTAATGTTTTAATTGCCGAAAAAATATATTACTTAATAATTATTACTTTCCTTAATACGTCAATAAACTTCCTAACGAATTATCTATTAGACTCATAGTAATGTTGAGCGTGATACTAAAACCTGCGGCTTATTAAGATGATTGAGCAAAACATATGACGTAAATATTACTGCCACTCATCGACCGATATATATCTAACCAATTGTTGCAGTAGTTGACGTCATAGTAACGCGGGTAATCACGTATTTCAAATCCATATCATCACGTGAACTCTAAAAAATAATAAAAACTCCTTGTAAACAAAATAACGCGCTTTACGCTTTTTACCTTGCAAAA
>CAJVPJ010000708.1:0-18656 GCA_910592205.1 Paraglomus occultum | reverse complement strand
GACATCTGATACAATAATTCTAAACACGGATTATAAACGCTTTATTCATTGTTAGTATTAGCCGTTTGTGACCTCCCTTAATACACCAATAATGCAATAATTTATTTTGTAATTCAAATTCTGTAACAGAAAACGTAAACGGTGCTCTCGTAAATGCTTATACGATTTGGTCAAAGGAACACAAAGTTTAAAAATAAACTCGCTACTTTATAGATTCTGTACCAGTCGTGCTATTAGCCGACAACAAAAACACACATTTTTATTTACTAAATAAATAAATATATAATAATTATAATGTAACATAGTGATAATTAATTGTACTAACTGCACAATGTGCTAAAAGTCACAATACAAGTGTTCTTTAAGAGTCAGATTGAGAGGTAATATTATCATACCAAGACTCTAATATTTCAAAAAATTCTATGTTTATTCCAATAGCGAATATGATTGCTGTTACTTTCTGATACACATCAGGTGGAATTCCATACCAATTTTTGTAAAGGTCAGCGAGAATTATATGCGAAAAGACGACATGGGAAGCAGCAATAGCGTAAGCTACCGCAATGCTGCAAACGTCTTCATTCAACCCCATAGCTTTTAAACAACGTTCTACGCACATGGATATACAAAATAGAACTAATATAAAAATTATAGCAGAAATAATTACGCTCATCCACACAGTCCATTTGGGATCATGATCATCCGAGGGTAACATGACGACAAACGTAACCAAAGCTGCCCAGCCGGCAAGACACAGGGAAATAGTCGTAAAGGCGGCGAACCACCTCATGGTACCAGTAAGTCGTTTATTTGCTTTTTCGTTTTTATCTGGATCGCTTTTGGAAATGACAATGCGTGTTTTAAGCTGCTTGAGAGCTTCTGGACCAAATTTTCCGAGCGCCATAAGTATAAAAACCCAATTTCCGTTACATGTAAAACATGATGAAATAACTGGCCCTAATGTCATGACAAGTTTGATGGCTGATCGTAGCAAACTCCGTTTTTTTGAAGGTTTTGCGAACGTTCTCATAGTACATATAAGAGCAAAAAACCAGCTACCAACTCCAAATAATCCGTATGGTAATCCATAACAAGATATTTCTTTCGCTATCGGTCTGTAGTCTAAATAATTAAGTAGCTTACTATTATGCTCATTCGTTGACGTTGTTAATAAGATGTAAATTAAGCTTACCAGGCATTTCGTATTTGTTATGTTTTATTTAAATTGATTCTTCAAAAAACGTCAACGTATATATAAAGAAAATTGAGCGTTGCACGAACTTATTTAACACTCTTTATTTTGTGGATCGTCTGGCAACGATAATTGGTTAGCAGTATGCAGGGTCATTCAATTGAAACTAAGTAACGGTAGTAGCAGTGTGGAGGAGGAGGAAAAGCGTTTGTTTTTATATACCGTACTGCTGAGCAACAGTGGTAGTAGACCTTACGATTATTATTCTCAGAATTAAGTCTATTATTTCTATATTGCGCATTGCGTATTGCTCACTTGACAACGTAATTCATGTGTTATGCTTTGACTGACAAATTCTGTTCTGCATACAGTCGAACCTCGTTATAACGAAGAGGTCGCGAACATAAAGTAGAAATTTGGCATAACTAGTAAATTTGGTTAAATTTGCCATAGAAGTTCGGTATAATGAGGTTCGACTGTAATTTGTTCATGGCATATAATTTGCGTCACCAAATAATTCCAGATTTATATACATACTTAAATCATTATTACGAATACTGCGCAAAACATAAATGGTTGTATATTAATTCTTGTCTTTAGTGCCGACAAATATTCTTCCAAAGTTATCCTTTTATGGTAGTTTAAATAATACGGACCCCGCGTCGACAATCTATGTACGGGCCGACAAATAAAACTTTTTCTGCCTACACCGACTACAGTTTCCATGAAGATCGAGACTCAAAGAAGTGAACTTTAATGTTTGCTGTATTTATGCCAACTGATAAATATACGTATTTGTTTTAAATCACAAAATTTGATTATTGAATATCGAGAAACGCCATTTTTGAATCGATGCGAATATCACTGAATTTTAAATCTACGATTAATTTGGTGAACGGTTTTTCCAATCAAAACTATATGTTTCCGAGTGTTGAGGCACATGTCTCGTAGCCTGCAATCGATGGACATTGTCCGGTTGTCACGAGGCATAGACAAAGTGTTAATAATATACACGCTTGAATACTGTATAATTATTGAACCGGAGAATAAAACGAACGTAATCGCTTTGTGTTCTTACAACTTCTGTATTTTAAGATTAACATACATTCCCTATAATTGCATGCAACAAGATTAGTAGAAAGGAGGAGTCGAATAAGATCTAATTTGCACGTATCACGTCTCAAAGCTTTCTCCTTTTAATTGATGCACAAATTTCCTGCTGGCATAACGCCACGCCCAACTTCTTCATCAGATCATATTGTTCATGAAATGGTTCCATTCCTTATTTGTTTAGCCGAAAAGCTTATCTTTAACACACGTGACAACGGATTACCCTTTTCTGGTTTGACACCTCTCCAATAAGATTAAAATCCGGAACGCCACAATAAACTGGTTTGCCACATGCAACTCGTTAATATTAACAGGAATTACAGTATATCACCGATTCGATGCATCACACGGGTTGAGCGTCATTGTGCATTTCATGAGAATTTGCAGGTAAGGAATAGACGCACAGATGCGTGATTTCTGTTTATTTACCCATTTACAAGACGTGTAGATATTTAATATTCTGATTCTACGTTATATAATTTATTTATATAGTATATCGGAGAATTTGTACGTGTATATGTATGTATATGTTCGTATATATGAGTACAAATAAACTTGTTCAAAAGAACGTGCGGTAAAGTAAATTAAAAGAGATTATAGAAATAATACCAGACTTGGATAAAACAATGTCCCATAAACGTTAATAATGTCAATAAATGTCAATAAATGTCAATGATATCAATAATAGCCTTTATACAATCAGCTTGCAGTAGTTTCCTTCCTTAGATGACCCCCATCCCATTCCCGTCGCGCGCGAATCAATCTGCCCACACATTCCTCATTTTGCGCTAATCGTGACGGTAACGTTAACACCCGTAAAACCTGCCTTCACCCAACCGTCTTCTTTTCCAGTAACTGCAGCACTCGTAGTCGTCAAGGTTGCTGATGCACCACCACCTGCCAATTTTGCTTTGAAATCATCTGCAGCCGCACCTGATGCCAGGTTTCCTGCGAGTGAGATTGTCGTGGGACTGTTTGCTGAAATAGATACCGGAGATGTTGAATTGAGGGAAGAGATTACGGCCGAGTTGTATGATAAATCAAACGAGATTGCGGTGAGAGAAAGTGAGAGTGATGATGGGTTTTGAAGCGTGAGAGTGATGGTGATGGTTGTGTTTGTTACAGAGGCGGTTGCTGTCGAAGAAGCAAAGTTGTCGGCACCTGATTAAAGGGAAAAAATGAAATCGGGCATAGAATTTAATGCGTGATTGCTTTTCGCAAAACAGATTGCCTTGAACGATTTCGATAAATATACTCACCATTGAACTTGAACGGGCTTTCAATACTAATCCCATCTCTATTTATTCCGATTGCGCGGACAGTAACAATGCCTGTGCCTGTAACTTCGACCTCTTTGTCAGTCAATATCTTGTGTACCAAAACGCCCAGGGCAGTTGAATTGGTGATAGCCAAAGTCTTGTCTTGATCGTCGATTGTCCCTTTATCATTGGTAACAGAGATCGGATCGAGTTCAACGCTCCCAATGTCTACTTGGTCGACCGAGAAAACGACGGCTTTCGTAAACGTGACATCTCCATCTCGGCCAGCGTCGAATTCACCGGTCATCGATATCGATGCGGACGTTGCGGAATCGGGCGTGATGGACAGCTTGGATATGGAATAAGAAGAATTTTTGACGACGCCTTCTGCTAGTGGAGGATGGACTATCGCCAACAGGACCAGGCACACTAAGCCGGCAAGTATAAACGATGAAAAGAGGACGCCGAAACATATGCGTTGGTTCCTATAGTGGTGTGTCATGATTGGAATCTTGATTCCTGTCCTTGTGTATGATTAAGAAAATGAGTGAGCGTAACAAGTCGGATGTGATTTGAATTTCAGTTATAAAACTCTGGTAATTCTTTGATTTAGACGAGAGTGTATGTATTTATAGAGATGAATGAAGTTTCGCAAAGCCAAGAGGATGGCGTGAGTTACCACTTGTGTGTTTGTTACTCTCTTATATAATGATGGCTGGTTTAGTTCGGTTTCAGCCAATGATTCCTTTACACAAATCATTCATTCAACACTCTCTGCGAGATAATGTCAGTTATATTCCGATTCACCCAGTAGCCTTATTTGCTGACTAAATCCAGTATTCTGTGCATCGTAACGATGAGATGGTTGATAAATCTAATCTCAAAGTGCACATCTATCTATTATTGTTGTGATATGGAAACTGCGAAGTGCGATCTTTTTGTGTTTATTAGCATTGAGCACATGTTGATGTAATCTATATATTGCATGTCCAATCATGAGATTGTTGATCTAAATAAAGAATGCCACAAAAGTGTTAACCACATTTGATCATAGGTCAAACACAGCCCTTTGTTTAGGGTAGTTGATTTGCAATTTGTTTTTATATAAATGGTACGGTCATTTTTAAGTTTCTAGAAAAAAACATTCCCTTATCTTGCATAAATCGGCGAACAGCGAACAGGGCGTAAAAAAAATTGACCTGATTTAATAACGATACTCATTTAATAATTGGGATAAGCATTATATTAGATAGGGGAATCGTCCTTTTGCCACAAAAACGAAATCCTAATCCGTCATAGAACATGCATCTTTATCAACCGGAGGGTTGGCTGCTGATGGAGGATGTTTATTGGTCCATCATAATCAGATATGCATGTTCGACGGATAAGGAATCTACTAAGGCAAAAGATATGAATATGTGCTAATTCTTCAAGCTTGATAAACGGTATATTAGCAAAGCCACAAAAAATTGATAACCCGATGCCGCGATAGCGCCTCAGGGGGGGTGTGTCATCTTATTTGGAAGGCCCAAAAGATGACAATCGATATTGAATTCTTTTTTCTTCTTTACGTAACAGATAAGTAGTTTATTTACAACTGTAATCATTTGGATACTTGGAAATGATATAATGCTTTCAGAGATCTGTTCTTATAATGACGACTTGCGATCTTTATTTGACAGCTTCGCCGTTGCTTAAGCGGGATTTTTTTTTTTGGAAAGTAGAACAACAATAACCTTTTATAATAAGTAATTACTATAACAAAGATCACCCCCGTGTCTCACATAAATATTTGCCTTTTTGAAAAAGCCATGCATAACTATGGTGTCACAAACAGGACAAAGTTATCGCTAAAATCTCCCAGACTAATGCTAGTATATTATCCGTAACTTACAAGCAGAAGACAAACGGGATAGTAGTAGTAGACCAGAGTTTTCCTATCAAATATCACTTATAGAGTTGTATGTTAAGATAATAGATTGGGAAAGAAGCAAATACTTGTGAGCTGAAATAATTGCAATCATTGTGCGTGGGAACATGATGTTGATTGTTCAAAACGGGACATGTTTAAAGCGGGGGCAAATTTCTCACAAATATTTATTGGTCGAATTGTATTCTAGCCAATAAAACTGCGAATGCCAGATCACGTTCTGTTCCACTTATATACGACGAGAGAGATATAAGTTTGATCAGATTATTGGAAGCAATGCCAAGACAAGTTGATTTGAGAAGCAACGTTCCCGAGAGTTAGGCTTGCGGACTAGAGAAATCTGAAACTATGCGTATCTTGCAATTGACTTGTCAAAAAACAGTACTACAGATTTACGTAACAGTTGAATTGCTTATGTAGCTATCAAAAACGTTTGCAGCTAGGCTTTCTTTTCTTTAAACGATTTTGTGTTATATAGAGCCAAGACTCCCGTCTTACTAACGGGCAAAGATGCTTTATCCGAACGGAATTTTTCCGAAAAATTCAATTTGGTAAAATCCATACAATCAGAATGTGGTCTGTTTGACTATATATTTTATTGGGCGTTATTAACATATTAATAATTACATATAACATGCCGGGATACAATCCTTATCTCGGCAAGCGATCTCCGTGATGGTAACACATATGATGTGATGGCGTCGATTTATTACTATTGGTCGAATTCTTGTCAGTTGAACGACAATAGAATTTGTATCACAGTTGTATTCATTTTCTAAAGAATGTCTTCAAAAAAACCGATATTATTCTTATCGTGTTTCCACAGTTTATCGCCCTTCCCCTCTACAGTTTGTACTCCCCATTTGCTGTCTAATTTATTGCATGCAGCTGAAAATTCAATACTAATTAATATTTCATTTATTAAATTTAAATATTAATTTTAACGAAAACCACAATACGACGACGACTACAGTATCAATTTTTTGTATGTAAAAATCGTCAAAGTTTTTCTAACTACGGACAGACAGCCATGATAGTTATAAACACGCAATCGGAAGGGATAAATCTTTGAATAAACTGGTTTAGTAAACTACAGTTTTATTTCAAAGTTTTGAGTTACTAAATTATAGAAAAAGAGACGGTATTAATATTGTGCGTTGACTCTATTATAAATCAATGCATAATCTTCATACCTGCTGCTGAATCGTACCCGATTCTCAGCTTAAGCATATCTCCAGCAGGCAAGAGCATACTAGAATATTTATTCTCTTTCTCGAAGCATGATAATGGTCTTACATCACCATTATAATAAACGTCATTCCATACAGTCTTATCAGAATTGTCCTTGCCTATCTCTTGAATGAGGTTATTGATATAATTCCAAAGTGAATCCGCATCTGGACGCTTATCAGGATCAGCATCACAACACTGCTCAGCGAGTTTCTTGTATTCCTCTGGTGCTGAATCGGGCATCGGTGGTCGCAGTCCACTCAAAACATCGCATACTAGATCTCTATCGAACTGCCTGTCTCTAAAAGGTGGTTCACCAGTGGCAACCAGATGCATGATGATACCAAAAGAATATATGTCTGATTTCCGAGTAAATTTGCGAGTGGAAAAGACTTCTGGCGCGATAAAGGGCAAAACGCCTTGAACCGTTGATTTCGACTTGTGAGAATTCGCCGATCGTGAAAGACCAAGATCGCAAATATACGAGCGATTTAATTGGAACTCGGACCCTCTGTCATGCAAAACTATGTTTCCGCCATGAAGATCACAATGCACAATTCCTTTACCATGGATAACGCACAGGTAGACTATGATATCTCCCAAATACTCTAATTTCACCTTCCACGTCAATTTGTTAATATCTTGACCCAAATAAGACAAGAGACTACCATTATTAGCGTATTGCATAACAATAATGTACTCTTTTGTTTCTGGGTCTTGCGTCACCCCATAAATTGCAAGGAATAAAAAACTGCCATTCACACACTTGATGTGGTTTCTAAACTATTAAAATAATACAGAGTCAAATAAATACATGCCATCCTAATTTATACTATCGAATATTAATATTGCTTACCTCAGAAATAAATAATTCTGACACTTGATCAAAAAACTTGAAACGTTTGAGGACAACAATTTCTGGCATGTGCTGCTCCAAATGTTTCTTATATTTAGCAGTATAGACTGTCCCATAGCCACCAGATCCAATTTTCTCAATTTCATCAAAGTCAGTGTAAGACATATACTTAAACGTGCCATTATTAACCAGCATAACTCTGTTCAATAGTGCACGTATGTCATGGTAGAGCACCAAAAAATAGTCATTTGTAATTGGTTCTTGGGTGATACCAATAACCCAAATATTGTCTGGAGTCAATATCTCTGGATAATCTTCAGTCAGCTATGCCAGCAAACAAATACAAATTTAATGTCAACGCAAAAACTTTTAGTATTCTTTTATCGGTGAGATGGAAAATAGTTTACCTGATAAAAATCAAAGCACTGAGCATGCTGCCCGTCAGCTACCTTTTTGAGCACCACTCGTGTCAATTCATTTGTTATCACATCAAACCAATTTGCTATATGTGTGCCTCCGTGGCATAATAATGTCACTTCTTGTATATTAGTCAACAGAGAGTATTCATCCATTGTATGTAAACATTATCTACATTCTTTGTATTTTTCCATGACTCTGTTATAAACGAGTCCAGCGACTTGGTGCCTGTAGTCCAATCAAGAGGTCTTGACGTTTTACAACGATAACAGAATGCTTTTATCTTGGGCTCTAACCGTTTTGTGCATGCCAGACAGAAGCCAACCTCTCCAAAGTCTATTACGAGACAATACTGCCGTTTACTTGCATGGTATGTAAACCCGACAGTAATCCAAACATTTGTGGTGAGAATATCTGAATGCTAATTACGTAAATTTATACACAAGTCAACTTTTATCAATGCAACAGATTAACATATTGTAGTCGTAATTGAATACTTACCTTATCATAAGATAAATCAACCGTCTCGAGTGTAATCAATTTAACTACCGCATAACCACCCGTAATAGGTATACCATACAAGTATGCATATCCATCTCGCATATCATCAATACAATCAAATGGAATCCACTCCAAATAGGCCTCATTTGCCGAGTTTGTTTGTACTTGAGATTTCTTAATAAGATCATCGAGTTGCTTATCATTGCTGGTCCATTCGGCAGATAACTCTTTATGTCCGCAGACGCACCACACAGGGCTACATCGAAGTATCTTGCATGCAGTGCAAAATCCATATCGGGAATAACAGTAGTAAAAGAGTTTATTCGCAACCATGTAGTAATTATTGTCATACACGGTAAATCCGATTATGAGTTCGTTGCGTTTCTCAAGCCATTTCTTATATCGTCTAAAGTGACTGACATCCTCGTTGTATTCGTCTGTTGGAAGCGAGTATATTCTGGTAAGCTCACTTACTAGTGTTGGTGTAAATGTCTCTTTGCTTCCAACTAGTAGTAACATTATCTTGCTTTCGCTAACTCTACCATTATCACCCGCTTGCTTGCGGATAGCGCAGTAAATGTTGTCAGTTTGAGTTGATTCGAGGTTGGTTATTTGCGAATAAGAAATCCATTCTTTACGACTAGTTTTGATCAAATCGTCAATTGCCTGATTTTGATTATTCTTAACTAACATCATTGTATTTGAAATGCATGCCAAGTAGCAATTCCGGGGAGAGACAGAAATCCTCCGTTCTCAATCATTGTATTACGCTTGTGGCACTAGTTTGTCAAGTTCGTATTGTGTAAGGGAAAAATAGATACGTCAATTTGGCAAAGCCAAACTCTTGCTTGGAAAACAATAGAAAACGTAGAACCTTTTTGCTACATTAAGAAACGCATTTCTCTCGGACGCGGCTAATTTAAAAAGTTGATTGCCTAGAATAATTTAAACAAGTTTCGAGCGTAAAGATTAAATAAAGTATTGTTAATAATTGACAGAACCGCGCATTGCTGTATAATAACAAGTGAAGTGTATTACTTAGAACGACAAATAGAACATCGAACTGTCACACAAATAGCATTATTTTGACAGTCACGTTTTCAAGTTAAACCAAGTAAGATTGCGCTGCACTGTCAACGCTTAGTTTAAAACTATTCCTTAAAGTGTACATGTTTATAACTTGTTGCGTCTGGACTAACTGGCTTAAAATATGTTGTTCTCCTGTTTTTAAGATTCGAAAAAGAATAACAAATATTTTCATAAACTTTAGGTTTCGATCAATCGGCGTATTTTGTTCATTAGAACATAGGAAATATGCCCGTGATTTTTGGTAATAACAACATTCTTGTTCAAATTTTGATTAAAATTTACTTCCAAATATAGAGATTATGTTCAAAACACTGTGCTTGGATGGATTCACCATTGCTACTTACTGCATATTTGTTGATTGAAAAATCACGCATAATTGGTACGTTAATAGACTGCACTTATAGAGAAGCGATTGCTACGCTTTGGTCACTACAATTAATGTTATAATGTTGTTGTGGATTATGCATTAAGTAATAAGTTAACGCCAATAATGCACCACCTCACTACGATGAAGGATAATGTTTATGCTCTGTAAAGAAAATTTATCGAGGCCTATCAATTATTTCTTTATCAAGGGCTGGTGTCGATTCCTTTACAAGCATTATGTAAAATAGTTTCTCGAGAGAAATATTTTAGCACTATTATTTCTCCGGCAAACTCGACTCTGCACGTACACACCAGTTGTTCTTATTCTAACAAAATCTGGTGTATATCGGTTCTTGATTTTTTTCAATTGATTATCAGTATGTGAAAATTGAATAAAAGACATATTCGGTACACATTGAGTTTAATTATTAACAAATTGTTAAATTTTTGAAGACTTTTCGTACGCGTACGAGAGAAATTGTAAAAACATTGCTTGTCACCAAGATGAGAAATAAGCACGCTTCGTGTTCAACATTGAAACTTGTGTCGGTTATGATTGATCCTTGGATATAACATGTGTTGTGTCTCAATTTCAAACTCAGTTACTCAGTTCAGACTAAGACAGGTTCCCAACTGAGATACAACGCATGCAACGTTAAGGCGCCAAAACTGATCTACAGACGTTGTTCTATTCGTCTTTCCCCGTAGTATTCTGTATGTAGTCGCACGTAACGGGTAGAATCAAGTATCAAGGCAAGCAAGATGGTCATATACATATAATCGTTCAGGAGATATGAATTCACGATGTTGTATATATGCAGGATGTCAATCATGTTTGAGTCAATTTCATTCAAACCCCCCATTAAAAGTGCCGTGAAAACGTAACTCTAACTAAAAAACTATTATGAAATTAGAACCTTAATCTAGTTTCTGTTTATAAGAAAAAGATTCATGATGATATATACATATGGTAGTATACATTGCAAATATGCATGTAGATACACATGTAGATTACATGTAAATATTCATGGTTTTGGTCTCACAAAAACCATAATTAATAACTGAGCGTTTAAATGATAGGCTACAGAGTTGCTAGTTATACGATTCGCTAATCTTAATGTCTCCTGAAAACCAATAATTTATCCGTGAAAAGGATGACTGCTGCGTTCTTCACCATTTGCGTTCGATCGATATAACATGGCCAATGCAGGGTAATGTATTGCATTATGACCGATCGACAGTGAGTTTACATTGTTCTTTAGAATTCCGTTCTTGGAATTCATACATGTGAACAAACAAGGGCTCAATGTAATCAACATGTGCGCAATAAGGGGTATGAACTTTATTAGGGAGCCTTGAGGTATGAAAATGTTTGTACCTGAAAAATGCGTCTGTCTAATCTGTTTAGCAGACTCTTTTTAGAAAAGTCTCGTTAATGTTAATGCAATCCCTCTCTTTCTTGGGTTGGGAGGCTTGAGTGGCGCGCGAATGTAAAATGGCGGCAAACTAATTAAGATGGCATGATTAAGATATGTTATCGAATTTCATAATTAAAATAAGAAGACTATAAGGTTTGCTCTATGTATATATATGGTACTGAATCATTCTAGTTATAACAAGTTTCAAATCAATTTACTTATGTCTATTTTCCATTATAAATCTTCATTACACGCCAAAGAAGTCATGACCTTTATTCCATATTCTGGCGCAAGGAAAAAAAAAAGCTTAACCATCTATATGGTTCCCTGAAAAAGACCTGAAATGCCCATACTAATCACCGAATAGTCATTTACCTCGACGTTTGTGACAGTCTAATAAGCAGAACCACTCCCACCCCACTCTCTTGCCTCAGCATGATTCACGATACGTAACAATGCTATTAATAGCTCAACTACGATCGATCCCTCAACAGGCAATCGACTAGAATTGTTCCAATAGCTTTCCTCCTCCAAATAAAGTTGCAAAAAAGTCAATTACTCACGACGTCCGATTTGACCTACTATAAGGCAGATGATGTATACCGTCCGAATTTGTCTCGCTTTGACGTCCTGCTATTGTTTTCATGGACAATATCTAAAATTTGCAAGATTATTGAAAGACTCCAGAACGTAATAACTCTCAGGTTATTTTGCCGCCGCATTGGCTAGACCGTTGTTGGAAAATATAAGCGATATATATATATACTAATATCATACATTGTAAATGCTTGTTTACATTCAGTGAACTGCAAAAAAGGATCGCTTTTATTCTTCGTACCTGTAGACTATGGACGACGGCTCATCAGCAGATAACACAATATACAATAATATACGTAGTACGACTACGTATAACATTGTACACGACACGAAACGACAATCGACACATTCATTGTTTGAACCTCAATCCATAGCAAGTTCTTTTATATCAACCGCGGGCGGGTCACTGTCTAGTCCGCTAGCCAGTCCACAATCTCGTCGACAATCACGATCACTGGGTCGACTCTCTGCAGCCGAATCATCGTCTTCCGAAGCATCATCCTTATTTTCACCATTCTCCTTCATCTATCCATCAATATTGACCATACCACCCTCTCCACCTCTGTACCCATACTCGACGCAATCGCCTCCGTCTCCCGACTCACTGCCATCACATCTGTCACCTCCAATACCATCCATTCCACCAGCGCTTCTCGCATCATATCCGACGCAACAACGTCTAATGAACGTATATCCCGAGGTTCTTGCAGCCCATGGCGAATTACGTGGAGTTCCCATCGTCGCAAGAAACAATTATGCAGAGCGTACGGTGGCTAGCTCTACGTTTGTCGTAGACGGGCAAGAGAATAAGGCATGCGATGTGATTATCGACAGTACATATGGGAATTTGGACATTGTTGAGGGAATCGATAAAGACAGTGAGAGTGATAAAGTTGATCACAGTGGTGGAGATATGGAAAATCAGCAGAGCGAAGAGGATAACATAAGAAAAAGTATGGAAAAGGGGATTAGCGCTTTCAAAGAACAAGAGAGTATGAGTGAAATACATGTGATAGAGAAGTTGAGGAGTGGTCAAATAAGTAAAACAGATAAACGAAGCAGTATTCAGGGTAACAAACCGAGGGATAGAACAGTATATTCGAGCAGGCCTACGTCAATTAACGATAACATTAGAAGTAAACCTACGAGCGTTGACCCGGAAAAGGTTTCCCAATCGATCCACGAGAAGCACCTTTTCAGTAGCATGTTCCAACGAAGAGATGACATAATCGTGAATACAAAAGACATAAAAACCATCAGAGAGAGTTGGGAGATTGTAAGTAAGACGGAGAGAGAAGGCGTTTTTACGAAACGAAAGCCGACCGAAGGTGATCGCATACCAGGTGAAAAATGGATGGAATTAAGCCGTCAGCGAAATATCAATCTCCCTCTGCTTCCCATACTAATCAACGGACTCCCCGACCTTTCTCCTCGTAGGTAAACTTTCTGGTTGGTCTCAGCCATGGTTGGACGAGTCCGGCAAACCAACGTCAAAGCTTTGGAGTGTTGCTTTTATAACACTCATTCTTGTCGTGATGGTTCTGCTTACTGTTGGTAAGTGGATTGGGGAGATGAACGAGAGAATGTGAGATTGGATCATCATGTTAATCGATAATCAGATTGTTTAGCGACTTGCTGCTTAGACTGTTTGAACGTCTGATTTCATACTGTTAATCTTACATCGTTTTCTACTTAGGTGTTGCGGTCGGATTCGGTAACTAGGAATAGAAGTCCGTATTAGCTACGGGGGTGGGGGGAGAAAGATAACCTCGTCAGTAGGGAAAGTTGAAAAAAGAGGCTCTTTTCGCCTCTAACGCATCAATGTACAAATGTGTCTTCAATTAGACTTTTACTACCTTCTTATAGCCATTTTCTTTTTAATTCGATTGTAATATATTGTTGTCCTCTCATTTTTGGTTCGTGTACGCATTCCATGTATGCTCTTTGAAAATATATTCTCTTGTTGATCAAGATAGAAAAAGCGTTCTTCTGCAATAAGTGACAGTTAACATTTGTACCACCAGAGTGATGTGTCCCAGTCCAGTATGCGCTTAAATTGCTTACCGGGTTTATTTTTACCTGCCTGCCTGGTTGCATAGAACAGACTTCGAAATAATTGTCGGGTAATGAGCCGCCGGAGAGGGGTGATTTAAAGTGTGCTGTGCGATGTAACACAACGATTATGCCAACTATTGGAAGTGATGAAAGAGTGAGTATATTCTAGTCAACATGTTGGTATCCACGTCAACAGACGTACAATAATAATGTCAATCACTTTAAACGGTATAAGAAATGGCCCGAGAGACGCAACTGACTCATAATTGGATTTACCAAACATAATTATCATATGATTGCGAATAAAACTCTTTATTCCCGATATGGACTTTGCCCTGCATGTAAACTATTTCGATGCGATGTAGTCTCGTGAGGTGAGTATCTGCGGACATAAAGAATTATCTGGTAAATGGCCAACAATAAGCAACTCGATGATCGACAGATTATTCTTATTTGGAATGAGAATAGTATCCACTTATATAGTCTATATCTATGCAATTCTGCGTGAAATAATGAACAAGACACATATGGCCATATTATAACAAGGTAAATTTATTCAATTATGCATCATGTTTATTAAACAGTTTGGAGAGTTATTGACTCGGTATATGATTTATTTCCGCTAATTATGTGAAAAGTCACTTGTTGGTTATGGGTAATTGTTTGCCGCTTCATATGTATTCCATGGCAAGTCCTCAACGGGCAGTAATTGTTTGAGGCTCATACAATTACAAAAAAGGAATAGTTTGGCGTATTTTTCATGTTAGACTCTGTACCACGCAAATCACATGTTGCCGTTTTCGGTATATTCCCCGACTGCATATTAGAACGATGAAGACTTGTTACAGGAACAGCAACAAGCATGGCCTCAGTTGCCGTTAATAATAACAGTAGAGAATGGTTAAGAAAATGTATTAAAGACCGAAGAATCCAGCTTTATTCTTTCAATGACCTAATTGACCCGCAGTGCATCGGCCACGGAGCGTATGGCGTAGTTTTCAGAGCAGAAGCTAGGAGGATACTTAGTACACGTAGAATGATCGCATATAAGCTTATTCATTCACATGATAAAGATGAGGCGTTCGAAAACTTTGTGAAAGAGGTTGATAATTATAGTAATGATTATGATGCATATTATTGTTTACTTAAATTATTTATTGCTTATGTTTTTAGCTGAAGATTCATTGCATGGTCGGTGTCCACCAGAACATCATTAGATTTTTCGGAGTGAGTGAAGGTAAACGTCGAATGCCCTTAATTTGCGACATAACCCATGGAATATAATATTAACAAAGTCTTTATTACCTTAATCAAAAGATCGGCTAGGGAGATATGTTATGATTTTTGAATATGCTGACGGCGGTTCATTAAAATGTTATTTATCAGATAGATCTGTCGAATTGAACTGGCTTACGAGATGCAAGCTTGGTACTGATATCATTAACGGACTGCAATATCTTCATCAACTTGATATTTTACATAAAGATCTGGTAACTATCTCAATGTTTTTATATTAATATGTTATATCATTTAGCTTAATTTACAATTTTGTTATTAGTCTTCCCAAAATATTCTGATTCATGCTGGTGTGGCGAAGATAATAGACTTTGGCTTATCGGACTTGATTTTGCAGCAAAAAAGCTGTTCAAACATTCAAGGAACCCTTCCATATCTTGACCCCAGATGCTTAAATGATCATTCTACTAGACGGGATAAAAAGTCAGATATATTTAGCTTGGGGGTGGTATTATGGGAAATCTCTGGTGGGAAGAAACCATGTAATGGGCTCCAGAGAGAGGATGAAATTATAATTTATAGATTAAATGGTAGTCGGGATTCTCCACTTCCAGGAACCCCTGAAGAATATGTTGCACTATATTCAGCATGTTGGGATGATAAGCCTGAAAGAAGGCCATCATGTGAGCAGATTTTTGGCATGATATCTCAACTCATAATGTCCTCAGAACATCCATTTTCTGACCTGTTGTCAAGCAGGTACAATGAAGAAATATTAAAAAGGAAAAGTCAAGATAAGGTGGCTGATTCAATTAAAGACTGGTTACTACATGATGATAATAGATGGTATCAACAGCATTACCATTTTGTTGAAAGTTTCAAGAACCATGATGGTTGTGGACAATGTTTTTGGTTGATTGGATTTTCCTATGCATATGAAATATCAGTTGAAAGGAATATTCATCAAGCAGCTCACTGTTATAAATTGTCAGCAGAAAGAAATAATGCTTTTGCACTGAATAATTTTGGTGATTATTGTCAACATGGAATTGGAGTAGAAAAAGATGCTGAAAAGGCAGTTGAACTGTATCAAAAAGCTGCTGAACAAGGGCATGCTGATGCACAGTATAACCTTGGTTTTTGTTATCAAAATGGAATTGGAGTAGTGAAAGATGTTAAGAAAATAGTTGAGTGGTATCAAAAAGCAGCTAAACAAGGGCATGCTAATGCACAGTACAATCTTGGTGTCTGTTATCAAAATGGCATTGCAGTAGAGAAAGATGTTGAGAAGGCAGTTGAGTGGTTTCAAAATGCAGCTGAACAACAACATGCTGGTGCACAGGATGGTCTTGGTTACTGCTTTGAAAATGGAATTGGAGTAGAAAAGGATGCTAATAAGGCAGTTGAACTGTATCAAAATGCAGTTGAACAAGGGCATGCTGATGCACAGTATAACCTTGGTGTCTGTTATCAAAATGGAATGGGAGTAATGATAGATGCCAAGAAGGCAGTTGAATTGTATCAAGAAGCAGCTAAACAAGGGCATTCTGATGCACAGTACAATCTTGGTGTCTGTTATCAAAATGGCATTGCAGTAGAGAAAGATGTTGAGAAGGCAGTTGAGTGGTTTCAAAATGCAGCTGAACAACAGCATGCTGATGCACAGGATAGTCTTGGTTATTACTTTGAAAATGGCATTGGAGTAGAAAAAGATGATGAAAAAGCTGTTGAGCTGTATCAAAAAGCTGCTGAACAACAACATGCTAATGCACAGAATAATCTAGGTGTTTGTTATCATTATGGAATTGGAATAGGAAAAGATGCTAAGAAAGCAGTTGAACTGTATCAAAAAGCTGCTGAACAGCAACATGTTAATGCACAGTACAACCTTGGCCATTGTTATCAAAATGGGATTGGAGTAGAAAAAAATATTGAAAAAGCAATTGAACTGTATCAAAAAGCAACTGAACATAGTAATAGGCATGCTAATGCACAGAATAATCTTGGTGTTTGTTATAATTATAGACTTGAATTAGAAAAAGGTACTAAAAATGTAGCTGAACAAAGACATTCCATTGCCAGTATTTTACACAATATTAGTATTTATTTATTAGTGATTGCAGCAATATTAACAATAGTATTCATACCAATACTCATGAATGGTCAAGAATCTGCTGATGTGCAGTATCAAATTGCTTATGTGTATCAATATGGGATTGAAAATGTTGAGAAGGCAGTTGAACTGTATCAAAAGGCAGCTGGCCAAGGACATGCAGATGCACAGAATAACCTTGGTGCTTGCTATCAATATGGCATTGGAATAGAGAAAGATGTTAAAAAGGCAGTTGAGCTATATCAAAAAGCTGCTGAACAAGGAAATGCTTATGCACAGTATAGGCTCAGTTATTGTTATCAATTTGGGATTGGAGTAGAGAAAAATGCTAAGAAAGCAGTTGAGTGGTCTAAAAAAGCTGCACATCAAGGACATGCTAATGCACAGTATTACCTGAGTTATTGCTATAAATATGGAATTGGAGTAGAAAAAAATGCTTACATGGCAATTAGACTATATCATAAAGCAACTGATATTGAGGAAAGGTTAAGACACTATAATAATAAGTATTATTATGCAAAAACTAGCATTGAGGCCACATTAAGAGAGGAAGAGAGAGAGGAAGAGTGGTGGAGGGAGAGAAAGAGACTAATTGGGAAATTGAGAGAGATAGAGAGAGAGGAAGAGTGGGGGGGAGAGAGAGAGAGACTAATTGAGAAATTGAGAGAGATAGAGAGAGAGAGACTAATTGAGAAATTGAGAGAGATAGAGATAGAGAGAGAGAGAGAGAGAGAGAGAGAGAGAGAGAGAGAGAGACTAATTGAGAACATGAGAGAGAGGGAGAGAGAGGGAGATAGAGTATTTAATAACTGAGAACATGGGAAAGCTAGAGAAAGTGAGAGAGAGAAGAGATAATGGATTAATACTCTAAGAACATGAGTTAGACAGTGAGATATTCTTTTTGAACTGTGTTTCAAATTTCAGAATTATAATATCTGCCACACAACATATCTTATTGTATATTTTATTGGACATACATTAACTGCAGCAGATAGAAATTAGTACTAAAACACTCTATAATCAGCTGCATTTATTGGATACAATCACTACACTAAATGGGATCTGAAATTTTTACTTTTTCTTAGTACTGTTACGGACGAGGAATCGGCCGCAGCAATCATGTGATAAAATCTTCCTCCGTGCTCCGCGGTAGTATCGGGTTTGAGTTGCCGTGGTGAGTCCGCAGCCCATGATCGACTTAATTTTTAGGAGTACAGTCAAACCTCTTTATACCGATACGAGTGGCACCGGCCATTTGCATCGGTATAACGAGTTTATCGGTATAAT
>CAJVPJ010000707.1:0-18667 GCA_910592205.1 Paraglomus occultum | reverse complement strand
CGAGTAATATTTGCTGCTGGTCTTACTGAGGAGCAGAATGAAGAAATAAAAAGAGCATTAAGTTAAATTTTATTCATATCATTACTATATTAATCCCTAAATTTATTAATGTTAGCATTAGCGTGCGAGTATAGTTCAACGGTTAGAATGCTAGACTGCCAGTCTAATGATGCGGGTTCGATTCCCGTTACTCGCTCCATTTAATGGCGAATATGGCGAAATGGTTTAACGCACTAGTTTGTGGAACTAGCATTCGTGAGTTCAATTCTCACTATTCGCCCCATTTTAAAGAGAAATTAAAGTTTTGTTGGGAAAAGTTGAGAAGATCAACAAATTTCTAGCAAAATTAATATTATTAACAAAATAAACATGCAAGTAAGGTGTTATGATTGTGGACAAATGGTTTCACAGGGTGAAGCCATTAAGCAAAAAGAAGGTAGTGGTAATCTTGGTGGCGGAGGTTATGGACACAAAAGTGGTTGAGGGGGAGGAGTTGGCCATTGACAGAGTGCAGGAAAAAGTTATTGATTATGTATTACTTGTGATCGAAAAAGAGAGGCAAATCGCCGTTTCTGAACTTTAATTTTTTTAGTTGTTGGTCTAGGAATAGTCTTGGTTGTCCTGATGTTTAGTCGATTAATTCAATAAGTTTTGCTTTTTGTATGAACAAGGAAAAAGAAAAAGAAATTATTGCAAAATTTACCGAAAATCTCAATCAGAAAGAAAAAGTTAATGAATTAACTGTTATTGGTCGAGAAAAAGAAATTAAAGAGTTGGTTTATATTTTGTCTCGCATGCTGAAGAATAATCCATTACTAATTGGTTATCCAGGAGTGGGAAAAACTGCGATAGTTGAGGGACTAGTTCAAAAAATTAAGCAGGAAAAAGTTCCTAATTATTTAAAAGGTAAAACTATTTACCAATTAGATATGATGGCTTTAATGGCAGGAACTAAGTTTCAAGGCGAATTGGAAGAACGGTTGAAAATTATTTTTAACTTTATGAGTCAACCAGAAAATAGTGCGATCCTCTTTATTGATGAAATCCATTTGATTGTGGGAGCTGGTCGTAGTCAAGGTGCTCTTGATCTTTCTAATTTGTTAAAGCCACTACTTTCTCGGGGTGAAATTCAATGTATTGGGGCAACTACGCAAACTGAATATCGTCAATACCTAGAAAAAGATGAGGCTTTAACTCGCCGTTTTAGTAACATAATTGTCTCTGAGCCAAGTTTTAATGATACGCTCATGATTCTGCATGGTATTCGTAATTATTTGGAAGTTTATTATGAGTTGAAAATTCTTGACGAGTCTTTGGTTTCTGCGGTAAAACTTTCTCAGCGTTATCTAACTACTAGGTATCTTCCTGATAAAGCTATTGATTTATTGGATGAGGCTTGCGGGAGAGTAAGGGGTGAGATGTGGTATGAACCAGAAATAATTACTAAGACTCGTAACAAGTTAAGAGAATTAGAAATGAAGGAGATGTCAATTTCTAAAGAGGAAGAAAAGCCAACTGAGTTGTTTGTTCTTCGCCAGAAAATTTCTGAGTATCGGCGAAAGTTAAAAGAGTTGATAGAGCAAGACGAAAAGGAGAATAGAATTGTTCAAGAATTAAATAAAGTCAAGAGAGAACTAATTCAAGCAGAAAAGCAAAAAATAAGTTATCAACAAAAGGAAATTGACTTGACTAAAGCAGCTGAGCTTGAACATTTTATTATTCCAGTATTAAAAAGTAAGATTAACCGGTTAGAAGGAGAAGTTAGTACAAATACCTTAAAAAAATATTTAGTTAATGAGGAAGAAATTGCTTTGACTATTGCCAAGAAATGTGATTTGCCTATAGGAAAAATCATGGCTAGTGAGCAGCAAAAGTTGTTTTTGCTACCAGAGATTCTTCGGCAAAAAATAAAGGGACAGAATCAAGCTTTAAGAGCGGTTACTAATGCTATTTTTCGAGCTCGGGCAGGGATACAGGATCCTAATCGCCCTTTAGTTTCTTTTTTGTTTGTAGGACCAACAGGTGTGGGAAAAACTGAGGTGGCTTTGACTATTGCTGAACAACTTTTTGATCAAAGTAAAAACCTTGTTCGTTTAGATATGACTGAATTTTCGGAACCCCATTCGGTTAGTAAATTAATTGGTTCACCGCCGGGTTACGTTGGATTTGTAGACAAGCCTCGTTTAGAAATTATTCGAGAGAAAATGAATAGTGTTTTACTTTTTGATGAAGTTGAAAAGTGCCATCCAGAAGTGTTAAATATACTTTTGCAAATACTAGATAATGGTGTTCTTACTTTAGCTAATGGTCAAGAAGTTAATTTTCGTAACACCATTATTGTTTTGACTACTAATTTAGGTTCAGAATTGTACTTTTCTGAAAGTAATCAAAAAGAACTAAAAGAGTATTTAAGTTTTAAATTAAAGGATCATTTCCGTCCGGAGTTTTTAAATCGGCTAGATGAAGTAGTGTTTTTTAATCTCTTAACTAAGGAAGTTGTGCGAGAGATTATTATTAAAGAGTTAAAATTGTTTGTTCGACGGGTTGCCCAAGAAAGAAATATTAAATTAGAATATAGAGAAGAAATTGTGGAAAAGATCTTTCATCAAACTTACTCCAGGGAGTACGGAGCACGACCTATTAAGCACTATATTGAAAGAGAAATTGGAACTGTGGTGGCACGGACAATTATTTTCCAATTTCTTCAACCAGGAGGGCACTTTCTCTTAGACGTTGAAAAAGATACTAATGAAATTAAAATAACTACTTTATCTTTATTAGAGCAGAGAAAGAATTTTTTAAAGTAAACTGGGCAAAAAAATATGAAGAAAGCAAAAACTATAAAAAAGTATGAATAAAAAAGAGGAAAAACAAAAAGAAAGTGTTTCTAAGGAAAAGATAAAAAGCGAAGAAGAGGTTACGAAGGAAAAAAGGGTTAAAAAAGAACAATTAGAAAACAAGCCAAAGGAGGAGAAAAGTTTAGAATTAGAGAAAGAGATAGAGAGTTTGAGAAGGGATAAGTTACATTTACTGGCTGAACTAGATAATAAACAAAAAGAATTTCGCCTTCAAATAGAAGAGATATATAAATACAGCAATAAGAAATTTGTTCTTGCTGTGCTTGATTTTTTGGTTGATCTAGAAGAAAGGGCTTTAAAGTTAATGCGGGGTGATTCAGATAAAAGAGTTCAAAATCATTTAATTGGAATTGAAATGATGCGAAATAATTTATGGAAGAAGTTGGAGAGTGAGGGAGTAAGAGAAATAGAAATTAAAAAAGGAGTTGACCTTTGAAATAGTTATCTCCATGAATTAGATGAGGAGGTAGAAGATGAGCAACTTCCAGAAAGAACAGTTAAAGAAGTTAAGGAGAAGGGTTATCTTCTTCATGGAAAAGTTCTTCGTCCGGCCAAGGTAAAAATTAGTAAAAAAAATCAACAAGATAGAAAATAAATAATATATAATAAGTATGAGTAACAAAACAAGTGAAGATATAGTAGGTATTGACCTAGGAACAACTAATTCATGTATTGCAATCATGGAGGGCAAGAATCCTAGGGTTTTAGAAAACGAAGAGGGTGGGAGAACTACTCCTTCAGTGGTGTCTTTTGATAAAAAAGAAAATAGATTTTTAGTAGGATTGGCAGCTAAACGACAGGCAGCGATTAATCCAGAAACTGTTTTTTCTATTAAGAGGAAGATGGGAACTTCAACTAAAGTTAAGTTAGGAGGAAAAGATTTAACTCCTGAACAGGTGTCGGCGGAAATACTTAATTATCTAGCCGGTTATGCGGGGAAAAAGTTGGGGAAAAAAATTACTCGAGCTGTAATTACTGTTCCTGCGTATTTTAACGATGCTCAAAGAAAAGCAACCGAGAATGCTGGACTAATTGCAGGATTAAAGGTAGAAAGAATTATTAATGAGCCAACTGCTGCGGCTTTAGCTTATGGTTTGGATCGTGTTGAAAGAGATCAAAAAATATTAGTTTATGACTTGGGTGGTGGAACTTTTGACGTTTCTATTCTTCAAATTACTAAAGGCGAAGAAGGAGGGACTTTTGAAGTTCGTTCCACAGCAGGTATTAACGATTTAGGAGGAGATGATTTTAACAAAAGATTAGTTGATTACATAATTGAAGAATTTAAAAAGGAGAGTAAAATTGATCTTCGTACTAAGGATAGAGAAGAAAAAGATCGGAAGATTACTTTACAAAGATTACGAGAAGCAGTTGAGCAAACTAAGCATGAATTGTCCGCTAAGTTAAAAGCTACTGTTTCTATTCCTTATATTGCTTCTCATAATGGTGAAACTTTTCATTTGAATGTGGAAGTTACTCGGGCTAAATTTGAGGAATTAACAAAAGATTATATGAAGAAAACTGCTGAAAAAGTGGATGAAGCTCTTCGGGAGGCAAAATTAAGAGAAGGTGAAATTGATCAAATAATTTTGGTAGGGGGTTCCACACGAATGCCGATGGTAGAAAATCTTATTAAAGGTCGTTTTGGTGAAAAAAGAATTAATAAGTCAGTCAATCCAGATGAAGTAGTGGCAGTGGGAGCTGCTATCCAAGGAGCAGTATTACGTGGTGACATTAAAGACGTGCTTTTATTGGATGTTACTCCGCTTTCATTAGGGATTGAGACGGAGGGAGGTATGTTTGCCAAACTTATTGAACGTAACACTACTATTCCAACTAGAAAGTCTGAGTTTTTTTCTACTGCTATGGATAATCAGCCTAGTGTTTTTATTCGTGTTTTTCAAGGGGAAAGAACTCGAGCTCAGGATAATAAGTTGTTGTCTGCTTTTGAGTTAACGGGTATTGAGCCAGCACCACGTGGTATTCCGCAGATTGAAGTGGTTTTTGACATTGATGCTAATGGAGTTGTGTCAGTTTCTGCTAAAGATAAAAAGACTGGCAAAGAACAGTCGATTGTTATTAGAGATAGTCAGAGTTTAAGTGATGAAGAGATTCAAAGAATGATCAAGGAAGCAGAAGAAAATCGGGCTAAAGATGAGGAATTAAAAGATAATTTAGAGACCCTGAATCGAGCTCAAACTTATTGTTACACTTTTGAAAAGCAAATTGAAGAGTTTAAATCTCACAAAAATTTCAAGGAGGATGACCCTCAATTCCAAGAATTTAAGAAGTTGTATGAAGGTTTAAAAAAATTAACTGAGGAGAAGAATTATCCAGAGTTAAAAAATCAACTAAACAAGATTGATGAGATGATGAAACTCTCTAATGAGTTAATGCAAAAGATGCCTAAAGAAAATAGTGCTAATGGTGAAGAGATTGTTGATGTTAGCCCGGAAAAAAAGGATGATGATAAAAAGTAAATTAATTTAAATTTGTTAGAGTCAAAAATTTTCCTTGGTATTAAATTGTTAGGCGGGAAAATGATGTAGGATTTGAAAAAGTTTAGGTTTATCCAAGAAGTTTGCTAAATATAAGAAAAATTGTCTGACGGAGAAGTAAAGATTTATCATAGAATAAAGTAATAAGTGTTTAAGTGATTATCAGAGTGGAGATGAGTGTAGTGGCACATGCTGCATCAAGAAAGTGGTTGAGAAGTTAGGAAAATTTGTTGATGAAATGAATAAAGAAGAGAAATTTTAAAGGTTATTAGTAGTTTTTTTGTTATTAAAAAAGGAAAAAGATTATTTCCTTGTGTTGGGAAAAAGAACATTAGAATCAGTTAATGAGCATGCGGTTTTTGTAATAAATATTTAGATAATGAAAAAAAAAAGTTACTATGATGTTTTGGAGGTGTCAGAAAATGCCTCAGAAGAGGAAATCAAGAAAACCTATCGTAAGTTAGCCCTTAAATGGCATCCTGACCGCTGAGTTGGTAAGTCAGAAAGTGAAAAAAAAGTTGCGGAGGAGAAGATGAAAGAAATTAACCAGGCTTATGAAGTTTTGAGTAATCCTGAAAAACGCCGGAATTATGACCAATACGGTAGCGAAGGTTCTTTTGGACAAAGTGCTTCAGCAGGAGGATTTGGGCAAGGAGAGTCTATTTTTAAGGATATTTTTGACACTTTTTTTGGTAGAGGAACAGACTATTCTGGGCAAGAAAATTATTCTGGAAGTCGAACTAGAACCCAAGCAGGTGATGATGTTTTAATTGATTTAGTTTTGACTTTTAAAGAGTCAGTGTTAGGAGTGAAGAAAAAAATCTCGATCGATCTAGAAAAAGCATGTGGTGCTTGTCGACAAACTGGGGCTGCAACTACTTCGGATATTGTTGATTGTTTATCTTGCCGAGGAAGGGGGATAGTTAATACTATTCAGAGAACTATTCTGGGAACTATTCGTAACCAGGTTACTTGTTCGCAGTGTCAAGGTAGTGGTAAAAGAATTAAAAAGAAGTGTGGATATTGCGGGGGGAAAAAATTTACAAGACAAAAAGAAATTATTGAACTTAGTATTCCGCGTGGAGTTCAGCCAGATAAAAGGCTTCGTTATCAAGGAATAGGAAATGATGGTTGGTACGGAGGAGGAAAAGGTGATATTTACGTTAGTATAAAGGTTAAGGATAATCCGTATTTTCAGCGTAAAGGAAATGATATACATGTTAGTTTACCTATCTCTTTTTTGGATGCTATTTTAGGAGGAAAATTAAAAGTAATTACCCTTGAAGGGATAGACAAAGCAGAAATTGCACCCGGGACCCAAAATGGAGATTGATTAGTTTTGCGTGGTCGCGGTTGTTATCTGGGAATAAATAGTAACGTAAGAGGAGATTTTTTTATTTGGTTGCAAATAAAATTACCAAAGAAAGTTACTGATTCAACTAGTGAAATGCTTTATAAATTAAAAAGAGAGACTAACTGAAATCCTAATGAAGATTTTGTTGAAAAAAATAAGGATATTGCAAATAAGTAAAAATGTTTAGGGTTATTTTTGTTAAGGAAGTTCTGGTATAAAGCGCAAATGCTATTAAAACATAATAATATAAATATAATCTTTTAGTTATGAATTATTCAATCATTCAATCAGCAAGAGAAGAATTAATTAAGTATGAAGACGAATGTAAAGAATTGAAAGAAAGAGTAAATCTTTCGCTCTTTTCTTTAGCTCGATCTAATCTTAATTCTGCTGAGAAAAAAAAAGTCTGGCAAGGTTTGTCTGAGTCAGTTATGAATGTTGCTGAAAAGGCTGAGAAAATGATTAATAAGTTGAGCAGTGTTCATTTTGCAGAGGAAGAAGATGTTCTCCATGAAGAAAGAAATTCGATAGCACGCGAGTACAAAAATTTGCTAAGAGATTTGCAAAGAGAAAAGGAAACTATTATTAGGCAAATTGAAAAGGATACTTTTTTAATAGTTCCTTTACAACAAAAAGTTCCGAAAGAAGGCTATTGTTATTTCTGTGATATAAGAATTTCGGGAATTCCTTATCGGTTGACAAAGGAAGAGCAAAAAGTTTTGGAGATTGAAATTGTAGAGGGGGCAGGATTTTGTTCGCAAGATTGTTTGTTAGGCCATTGTAAAGAATATAAGAATCGGGAAAGCATTCGCCAGGAAGAAGAGAAAAAAAATGAGGAAAAAATTGAAAGTGGTAAAAGATTAATTACACAAATTCAGTTAGCGATAGGAGATTTAACAAACAGAGTTAATAAATTAGAAAGAAAGGAAAGGAGTTTGGAATTAGATATTGATATTTTGCCTTCTGAAGAAAAGGTAGGATTTTTTCGCCGTATAGCACAAAATTTAGGTTTAGCGAAAAAAAATGATCCTCATGATAGGTTGATGGAGGTTAGGAAGAAAAAGAACAGGTTGAAAATGGAATTAGAAAAAAAAAAAGGAGAATTACAGAAAACTTTAGTGATCCTATCTGTTGATGAACAGGTAAAAAAGGACAGGCAAGGTATGAGAAATAAACTTCTTCGAGATAAGCGAAGTGTTCGCTCTAAAGAAGATACAAAAAATATTCCCGAAGAGTAAGTTAGACTATAAGAATTTTATAAATTTGTATGGCAAGAAAAGCATTAATTGTTAGATCTAAGAAGACTCCAAAATATTCTACAAGAAGGAATTATCGTTGTTTAGTTTGTGGCCGTCCTCGATTTGTTTTACATTTAGAAGGCGGTAGAATTTGTCGTATACATTTCCGTGAATATGTTTATCAAGGGCTTTTACCAGGTTTTAAAAAGGCTTCTTGGTAAGGTGTGGAATTTATGTGCGGTAGTAGGTAATTAGTAAAATATTAAATATGACTTTTTCTGATCCGGTAGCTAATATGTTAACAACTATTCGTAATGCTAATATGCGAGCATTTCGTAATGTTGTTTTTCCTTATTCTTCTTTTAAATGGAGGATTTGCAAGAAATTGGAGGAAAATAACTTTCTGTCTCATTGTTGATTTGATGAAAAAAACAAGAACATTAAAGTCAGAATTAAATGTTCTAATCAATACAGTAACATTCATGAAATAAAAAAAATTTCAAGTTCTTCTCGACATATTTATCTAAAAGTTAAAGAAATAAAAGAACATTGTCGAGGTCGAGGTGTTTTTATTATTTCTACTCCATTTGGGTTATTAACTCACCGCGAAGCTTTACAAAAGTCTACTGGAGGTAAACTCCTTCTTTCCATTAATTAATGAAATATTGTTTTTATGTCAAAAATTGCTAATCGAATTATTTCAGTACCACCAACTGTGAAAGTGCTTTTACACAAAGGAAGAATTACTGTCGAAGGCCCATTAGGTAAAAACGAAATTTTTTTTCCGGGTGGGTTAGAAGTAGTTAATGAAGAAAACAAAATATCTACGAAATCAGAAAATATAGCGCTAGCGGGAACTCATAATTCTTTAATTTACAACGCGATAAAAGGGGTAACGGAAGGTTATCAAGAGGTCCTGGAGGTAAAAGGAATTGGTTATAAGGTTTTTTTAAAAGATAATAAATTAGAGTTTTTGCTTGGGAAATCTCACCCGATTCTTTTAGACATTCCAAAAGAACTCGAAGTAAAAATTGACGGAAATAAAATAATAATCAAAGGAGTAAATAAGCAACAAGTTAGAAAGTTTGCAGCCAGTGACATTAAGCCACTACGTTTACCGAGTGTTTACAAGAAAGCGAAAGGAATTTACTATGTGGGGGAAGAAGAAGGTATAAAGCTTAAGCCCGGGAAGTCCTTAAATAAATAATAAGTATATGACGAAGATTATAGAAAAGAAAATTCGCCGGCAAATACGAAAACGAAGAAGTAATTTAGTAATAGGAACTGGGCAAACACCACGAGTAGTTTTAAGTGAGTCTGATCGTTTTTTAAGAGTCCAAGCTATTGATGATAGGATAGGACATACACTTTTATGTTTATCAACTGCTGATTTGATTGAAGAAAGCAATAATTTTTCTCGCAAAAATAGAGAATACGCGAAAAAATTGGGAGAATTGTTCGCAGAAAAATTAAAAAAGGAAGGTAAAAGGCAGATTGTTTTTGACCGCAACGGCCGGCCTTATCATGGAAAGATAAAAGTATTTTGTGAATCAATGAGGCAATTAGGAATTAATTTTTAAATGGAGAAAGAAAAAGATAGTTTAAAGGTGGTCGAGAGAGAAAAAAAGTGAGTCTCGAGCAAATTAGAAAAAAAGAGTAAGGAGTTTGAAAAAAGGGGTCAATATGTTCGTCTTAAAACTGAAAAATTAGAGACAAAGCGGCCGGTGACTGTAACTAAGGGTGGACGAAGGTTTAGTTTTACTTCTTTGGTTTTGGTCAAAGATGAAGAAAAAAGGGCAGTTGCTTTTGCGCGTGCAAGCGGCAAGGAAGCAATCAGTGCTTTTCGCAAGTCTGTGCGGAAAGCTCAAAAAAAATTGGTTGTTTATTTTCCTGAGCCGATTCAAACTATTCCCTATCAGGTGTTAGTGAAAGATGGAGCAACTAAAGTTTTTTTAAAGCCTGCTCCTCCCGGAAATGGTATTAGAGCTGGTGGAATACTTAGTAAGTTATTCAAATATTTAGAAATTAAAGACATCAGTGCAAAAATAATTGGTTCGCGTAACAAAATGAATGTTATTCGAGCGGCTTTTATGTGTTTAGACAAGTTAACTGGAAAAAAATATGACTACTAATAATTATTTAACTACTATTGTCAAGAAAAAAAAGATTGTTGGCCGCGGTGAAGGTTCGGGTAGTGGAAAAACTTGCGGGCGAGGTCAAAAAGGGCAAAAGGCAAGGAAAAGTGGTCATACTCGTCCGGGATTTGAGGGTGGTCAAACTCCAGTTTATCGACGTTTTCCTAAGCGGGGTGGAGGATTTAAAATTCCTAAAATTTCTTTTCAGGTGATTAATCTAGAAAAATTAGAAAATGATGAGAAGATTATTACTGGGCAGACAGTGGATTACACTCAAAGTAAATTTCATGTGAAGATACTAGGAGAAGGAGAATTAACTAAGGCTTTGACAGTTAAGGCAAATTTTTTCTCTCGGGTTGCTCAGGAGAAGATTATTAAAGCAGGAGGAAAATTTCAGATAATAAAAAAATAGTTTATGGCGGTTAGTAGCAAAGGAAAAAGAATTAAAGAACAGCGTTACGTTTTTTTGCTAGGCTGTTTAGTAAGTTTGGCAGGGTTAATATTTTATGTTTTTGGCAAATACAAAATTCCTTTTCCTAGCCAATGACTGACCAATATTCAGGAGAATGAAAGGAATTATAAGTTATTCTTTTTAGGTATTGGTGTTCAGTTACAAGTTAACTTTTTTTTGGGTTTATTTCTTCAATTTTTTCTTTCAGAAAAAACGGATCAAGTTAAATTCAAAAAATGACGCCATTTAATTAACAAATTTTTAGTATTTATTTTTTCTTTAGGTTTTGGACTGATTAGTTTTCGGAATGTTTGAAAAAATAGTTTAGGTGATATTCTGCTGTTATTGCTTGTCGTTACGGTAGTTAATTGTTGCTTATTAGAGTTACTTGCTCAGTTAATGAATCAGTACGGAATTTGTAGTGCTTTTAATCTCATGTTGCTGGTAGAATTCTTTCCTCAAGATTTGTTTAAAGGAGAATGAAAACCGCTTAGTTTTCTTTCTTTGTTCTTTATTACAGTTTTCTTTATTTGGGTAACCAATTTAAAATGAGAGGTGCCAGTTGACACTAATACTCTTTATAGTCAAGATAATAAATTGTTGAAAAAAAAAGATTCTAAACTAGGGTTCAAATTAAGTCTTAGTTTTATGCCATTAATTTATCTTTCGCAATTTATTTCTTTTTTTTACAGTCTTTATCTTATTAAAGGAAGAGCGAATTGATTTAAGTTGGGCGAAGTGTTTGAAAAATGGGGAGAAATCCAAAGTGAAAAGCAAATATCGGTGGACAAAATAGGAAAAAATCAAGGGTTTTGGAGTTCTCTTTTTATCCTTAATGAAGAAAAAAAAATTTTTGCCAGCAGAAATATTCGGGATTGAATTAGTGGAGCTAAGTGAAAAATTTTCGGAGTGCTTTCTTTCCTTATTTTTCTTCGTTGACTAGTAGTTTGATCACAAATGCGTTTTGTGCAATGAAAACCGAGTGAAATTGGCAAAGAATTGCGAAGAAAAGGGATTTATATCGATGGAGTGCGGCCTGGTCGCGTAACTAGTAATTTATTAAAATCAATAATTAATAAGATTGTTTCTTTGTGGTATGTCATAGTTCTTTTCTTTAACATTGTCTTTGATAATATCTTCGAAAAACTTAATTTTTCTAATTGATTTGGAGGAGTAAATATTGGAGTAGATTTGATTAAGCAAATAAGAACTAAGTATAGGTATATATACGCTAATTAGTGTAGTTCAATCTATTTTTTGATTTTTAGAGTAATTATTCTAATAATTTTTTAGTAGTTTGTATCTTAACTGATGAAAAAAAATTGAAGCTCTTCAATGAGGGTGCACGATAAGAGGTAATTAAATCAGAGGTTTTACTTGGTTATAACTTAATCTTAACTGAATATAAAAACCCTCTCGTGGCGGAGTTCAATCCTCCGCTAGATAATCCTACACTATTCACTATTAGTTATTAGGAGTTCTAACCAAACAAAGGCTAAACTCCTAATAGTGAATAGGAAGGTATTCTACTCCTCACGCTACTCCTCACGTGGCGTGATTATACACTTTTTAAAGACCCCGTAGGGGGCTTTTTTTTTCTAAATCTCCTCATTCTTTCCCTAACACTTCCTGCTCTTTTTCTAATCTCGCTTTTGTCTTCTACTGTTTTTCCTCCAAAACAACTAGGGCATTGTTGATCTAAATGTTGTGATCCACCAATACTTTTACTTTGGCAATTATTACAAATCATTCTAGTAAAGGTAAAAGTTGGTTTTCCCCCATAACTCCTATATTCTCTTAACTCTGCCTTTTCTCCAAATTTCTCTTGTTTTTTTCTTAATTTATAAGCTCGTTGTCTTTCGGCATTATTAGAATATTGCTTTGGTCTTCCTCCTAAACTTCCTCACTCGCTCAATTGCTCCGAACTAACCTTAATTCCCCCTAATATCTCATGCTTTTTTCTCTTATTAGCCATTATTACTATTTATAGTAACATACCATAACAAAAGCCCTTTAAAAAACACGTATAAAACACTGATAAAAGGTTATCCAAATAGTTAAGATTAATACTAAATAATGCTCTTTTTGTGCTATTTTCTTAGTAAATTGCTTAATAAGTTAAGCATAATTGAAGCACATTGTTTAAGGTTTAATACTTTCCTAATATTTAAAAAAAGAACCAAAAAAAAGTAAATTTTTCCTAATGTCTTGGTGAATTTCCTAAGATATCAGTTAACAAAATTCTTTTTGGTTCTTTTTTTAAATACTTTGATAAGAAATTTATGCTTAATAATTGAGTTAGTAATGAAACTAATGAAAGGGTAAAAGTTAAGCAAAATGTAAAGGAGTTTATTAAGAAAAATACTAAATGCCAAGCCAAAAGAGATTTTGGACTTGGCTTAAAAGTAAATTCGTTTTTAGGAATATGAGATACTTATCAGTAGTGAAAACAAATAAAAGTAAACAAAAGATACTAACAAAACATAAATAGACGAAGTGAGTATTGAAAAACCTAAAACCCTTCTACTATTATCTAGTGTTTTCTTTCATTTTCTCTTTTCATAAAAAAACCTTTCAAAACTTTCTTTTATGAAAAAAAAAATTACAAGACTTGGAACTGAAAGAAAGAAAGTAAATAGTATCTTCCCTTCTGTTCCGCTAATTTGCTTAAATTCCAACAAAAAATGCCCTATGGTTGTAAAAAGAGGGAGTAATAAAACAACTACTAAGCGGTGCAAACTTTGCATCAAGACTTATAATCATAACCATCTCTCACGTGGTCTACATGTTCTCTTGCTTCATTAGCAGTAAATCCTAAATCTTTTAAAAAAGAAACCACTTTTTCGATATCACCTACTACTTTTATTCCGTGTTTAGCAGCAGCAAGAAAATGCGATGTGCCGGCAAAAGAAACGCTACCAGTTTTTTTAAATGCTTCGATCGCTGCTTTCTCTCCTGCACTGCTACCTAAACCAGCCACTTCGCTTGCTCCTAGAACAGCACCAGCACCTTGAGCGACTGCACCAATTGCTCCACCTGTGGCTATACCTACTCCACAATCAGAAACAAACCCAAATACTTTTTTAGCATCCGGATCATCTACCACGTTTTCAGCGATTGTTGCCCCTCCTGCTGCTAAACCTCCAACAACCATAGCAGGGATGGGACCTAAAACAAAACCTCCTCCTACAACTATTGTTGTCTTTACCAATCATTCACCTCAACCCGGACCATAAGGTCTAATTACTCTAATATCTCCATGACTATCAATTTCGTAATAATAACTATTGTTTGCTCCTTCATCCTCCTGATAAGTTTTCATAAATTCCTCAAAAGTAGGAACTTCATTTTTTATCTCATAAACTGTTTCAGTTTTAGGAAGATTATTTTCGTATACCATTTTGTTTAGATTTATTAAATTTTATTTGTTATAAATAAGATTTTAGTAATTTTGCTTTAAAATAACCCAGTATTCAGATCAGTTTTTTTTAGAAAAAGCCTATTATCCAGTGAATTATTTAGGGTTTTTTTATTACTAAGTAATAATTAAGAGAAATTTTCCTAAACTCAGGAGTAAAATTTGTGATCTGATTTTTAATTCCTCAACGCTGAAACAAAATGGATCTTTCTTTCAACTTCCTCTAATGATTTTTCCTCTATCTTAGTAAATTTTGTCTTTAAACTTATCACGGTCAATGGTTTGAATTTGATCCACTAATATTACACTATCTTTTTTAAGTTTGACCCGAACTTGAAAAGAAAAAACTTTATCACCTTCTTTTAAAGAAGTAATTGGGATAACAGTTATTAGTGGACTAGCGAAATTTTGCTTATCATTACTAATTACTAAACAAGGATGAATTTCCTTTAATTCTCGTCCATTACTATCTGGTAAATCAACTCAATAAACTTCTCCTCTTTTAATTAACTTTTCTGCCATTCACTAATTACTTTTTTTGCTCTTTTCTTTTCGTATTTTAATCAACTTTCTATGCCTGCTTTTTCTCACTGTTTAGCTTCTTTTATCATTCGTGGATTAGAATAACACTCTTGGTATTCATTTACTAAGTTTCCCTCTTTTTTAGAAAGTTTTTCCTCTAATACATCCTTAATAAAAATGCCAATTTTTCCTTTTCCTGCTTCGTCTACTAATTTTTGATACAAAGAAATCGGCAAATTAATGCTGAATGTGTGTTTAGGTTCTGATATTTTTGCTCTTGTTCTCATAATAATACTAAATAATGTTTATTAAACAATTAAAGTATAAATTAAGATATTCACCTACTAAAACCCATTTATTAAATTAAAAAGTTACTATAAAATTATGTTATAGAGTAAAATCTATAATAAAACTTATATATATATATATATATGAACGCGAACACATTTAAAGACTATTACAAATTATTAGGAATCAAGCGGGAAAGTGATCTAACTCAGATCAGAAGTGCTTATAAGAAGTTAGCCCTACAATATCATCCAGACAAAAATAAAAACAGTGAAAAAGCAGAGAAAGAATTTAAAAACATTCTTGAGGCTTATGAAATTTTATCTGATCCAAACATTAAAGTTGATTATGATAGTTGATATGATTATGAAACGGGTAGTTCAACTTCTAAACCTGAAAAAGATTTTTGGAAATCAAAAGGAGGATTGGAGGCTCCTGTTTACACTGATTATCGTGGTGCAGCTAATAGAGCTATTTGGGATGCTTTGAAATATAGTAGGTTAGGAGATTTTGAAACTTTTTTAGGAAAAAGGTATTTTGATGCTTTTGGTCATCAAAAATGCGAACATAATGAAAGAGTTAGCGTTTGAAGTCATATTTATTTTTGTTTAGATACCCGAAGTGAAGTAGATAATTTTAGAAACAAAATTCTAGAACTCTTTGCTACTTATGCTACTGAGTTAGCGAAACTTAAAGAGGAAGCAATTACTAAAATTGAAAAGAAACTTAGGAATCCTAAATTAAGTGGAGACCAAAGAAGAAAAATTAAGCGCGAGAGTTGAAAAGAGCAAATACAAAAAGAGTCTTTTACTAAAAAAACAGTGTTATATATTGGAAAGATTTGAGAAGAACTTATTGATGATTTTGTGAAATGAAACGAGAAGTGAGGATTCCCGTCTGATAATTCTGATGAAAGCAAATTAAAAGAGATTTTAGGAGAAAGCAGAAAAAAAATTGAAGATGAAAAAGGGCAGCAGAAGAGGGAAAGAGATAAAAAGAATAAAGATGTCCCTACATTCACTCACGAATCCGATGAAAAGGAAAGCGGACTCCGCAAAGAAGCTTTTCAAAAAATATGTGAAAAACTTACTGATGTTGAACCAGTTGTTCACTCTTCAGAACTAGATTCTGGCCTTTGAAGTCCTTTTTCGAGTTGAGTAGATAAAATTTGAAAATTAGAATTTGATCAATTAGAAGATTTTCAAAAGCAAATGCTGGAAGCTATTTCTCAAAGTCGAGAAAGAGAGCGAAAAGAACGATTAAAACATATTTTTGATGAGGCCAAAAATGAAGCGGGTTCGAAACTAGAAGAGAAAATTGAACAGGCAGATGAAAATTATGGCAGCCAATCCTACTGGGATAATGAAGATCTAATTAAGAATTTAAAGGCAAAAAGTGCTCGAGAAAATCCCTCTTCCTATCGGCAAAGAGTTTCTAATAAAATTGAGGAGGAAATGGAAAGAAGCGGGGTTAGAGAGGAAGAATTAGCAAATAACATTCGAGCGGCTAAAAGAAAAATAGTTAGTGGAGAGATTGAAGAACCGTCCTTAATTGTTGAATCTGAGATGATTGTAATTTCTAGCATAAGACAAGCAGAGGCCAACAGAAATTTAAATGAAATAGTTAATCAGGCCAGGCAAGCCTTAACTTCTCGTTCTCAAAAAGCAATTGAGAAAGTTAAAAACCAAATTTTAGAATTTATTTCTAATCCTAATGTTTTCTGCCAGAATTCCTACAATAATCGGAGATCTGAAGTGCAGAATTATCTTAACAAACTAGAAAACTATTCTGGTTCAGAGGGACCGATTAATTCTGATAATAGATTTCCTTTAAGTGTAGTGTTATCGATTGCCGCTGTTTTATTGTTAGTAATATTTTTAGGATTTAGTTTTATTCTTCAGAAAAATAAGAAAAGATATTAAGGCGGAGTAAAAAGATTTAAACCATTTCTTTGTTGAAAAGAGAAAAACACTATTACAATAATGAAAAGGTCAAAGCAATAAGGTAAAAATTTTCAATACAAATTTTTGTTTGCTATTTCGAATAACTCAAAATAATGATATATGAGTGAAGTTAACTTAAAAGAGGAGTTTTTTAGTAAGCAAAAAAAAAAGTTTGAGTTTAATTTCCAAGGTCGGGAGGTAGTATTTGAAGTTGATCAATTGGCTACCAAGAGTGAAAAATCTGTCCTTTGTCGTTATGGTAATACTACGGTTCTGACTGTGCTAACAGTTAAGCAATTAGCAGAAGAGATTAATTCTTTTTTTCCTTTAACAGTTACTTTTGAGGAAAAATTTTATGCAGTAGGAAGAATTCCTAGTGCCTTTGGTAAACGGGAGGGTAAGCCGAGTTATGATGCTATAACTGCTGCTCGAATGGTCGATCGTTCAATTCGTAATTTTTTTCCTTTAGTAGGGAGCCAAGAAGTACAGATAAGCAACTGTGTTCTTTCGTTAGATAAAGAGTGTGATCCTCGTTTAGTATCGATTTGAAATTCTTTTTTAGCCTGTTTTCTTTCTCCTAATCTTCCTTTCTTTAACATTCCTTTAGCAGCTGTGATGATAGGTAAAGAAAAAGACAATTTTGTTTGCAATCCTGGTAGCGAAGCATTAAATAATTCTCCGCTTGAATTGATTGTTAGTGCTACAGAAGAGAAAATTGTTATGTTAGATGGTGCTGCTCGGGAAATAAGTGAAGAAGAGTTGGAAAAAGCAATAAGTTTTGCTCAAAGAGAAATCCTTATATTAATCGGGTTTTTTCGCCATATTGCTAATGTATTAAAAACCGAAGAAAAAAAGACAATAAATAAAGAAAATGGCCTAGATATTCTTCAAGATGAATGGTTGATAGAAAAGAGTAATTATTGTTTAGAGGAGGTTCTTCTCTTGTCTAGTATTTCTTGAATAGAAAAAGAAAAAAGACTTAAAGAGTATCGACAGGAATTGACCAAGGAATATTATAAAAAGAATCCACAATTAGAAGAGGCTTATGTTAAAGGTTTAATCGAACAATTTTGAGACAATTGTTTGCGAAATTGAATGCGAAAAATTTGAAAGAAAAAACAAACTCGTCTAGATGGAAGAAAAGTTGAAGAAATCCGTCCCTTAAGGATTCATATTGATTACTTACCTAGTGTTCATGGAAGCGCAGTTTTTGAACGAGGAGAAACAAAAGTTCTCTCAGTAGTAACCATTGGAAAAATTAGTGATAAGCAACTAGTTGACAGCATTTTTTCTCGCTATCATAAATATTTTATTCATCACTATAATTTTCCTGCCTTTGCGGTCAATGAGATTGCTAGTTATCGGGCAGTTTCCCGGCGAGAAATTGGTCATGGTGAATTAGTAGAAAAAACTTTTGATTACTTACTCCCCGGAGTTATCGATTTTCCTTATACTATTCGAGTAGTTTCTGAAATTTTTTCTTCAGATGGTTCCTCTTCTCAAGCTTCTATCTGTGCTACTTCTTTATCTTTGATGGCTGCTGGAGTTCCGCTTATTAGGCCTGCTGCTGGAATAGCTTTAGGATTATTTGAAGGTCAAATATACACTGATCTTAACGGTCTAGAAGACAAATTGGGTGAAATGGATTTTAAAATTGCTGGAACTGAGGAAGGTATTTGCTCACTGCAATTGGATGTCAAAAATAAAGGAATCACCACTAAACTGTTAAAAGAATGTTTGAAAAAAGCTCGTCAGGCTCGTTTCTATATATTAACTGAAATGAAAAATCTAATTCTTCATCCTCGTTCTGCTTTGCCTGCCCAAGTAATTAAATGTCGGGGTTTCTATGTCGAAAAAGAAACGATTGGTTTAATTATCGGGCCACGCGGCAAAACTATCAATCAATTGACTGAAGAGACTGGTTCAACTATCGAGATTGAAAATGATGGATATATAATTATT
>CAJVPJ010000706.1:0-18674 GCA_910592205.1 Paraglomus occultum | reverse complement strand
TGATGTCATAGACGAACCATGTTATTTAATGGATTTTTCCCCCCATAGTTCGTCAGGTTTTCCCCCAGTTTGATTTCTTGGGATGGTATACATTGGGACCGTATCCAACACAAGAAGATATCGAGATTCACAAACAAGTAATTGTTAGAGTTTGGATGTTTCAGTTTGGCTAGTGTACCGATTTGCCATACTTACCTATTTACTATTTTAAAAATTTGTAGATTATGACTCTTAATGAAAGTCCTCTGTTTCTGCAGATGAATCCATTCGAGATTATATCCTCCAAGAACCTGCCAATAACCGTGTACGAGTCTATAATTGATCTCATCGATGGGAAAGCCCACACGATGTTTATTAAAGCACAGTACAAGATCGAGACAGGAGAGGCGGAACGTATCGCAGTTGATCACGTTGCTCACACTTCTGCCGGAGAGGGAACCGAAGGATCATCACGCAAGTAGAACGGGGGGTGTCTGTGTGCGGTAGTGCAGCGTATCATAGGGAAAAGTGCTGTTGTATTAATGATGAAAATTTCTACTCTAGTGATCGCCCACTTGACTACCCAGAGTAACGCTATCAAAATGCTCCATACAAGAATAAAGTTGCTCCATCAGTATCTTCTGGATGCCAAGAATGGTATGGTATTGATTTGCCGTGTAACTCGTCAGTGTGCTTGTTGTTATATAGTTAAATCCATTTGGATGCTAATAAGACATTTCTGTATATACATAGTTTCAGAGGACGAGCTTGATCATGATATTCTCCGTCAAATTGCCAGTTTATGTAACCGGTTGCCGACAATCGATGGAGCAGAATTCAATCAAGAATTTTTAACCGTAAGTCGATGCAAGCGTTGATTTTTCATGACGGCATTTGATTCAATATTATACGCATACAACTTTCTAGGAATACAACGACGTGTTGCTCACTTCTTATCTCGCAACCATAACGAAAGGAACGAATTGCATCAACGAGGTACGAGAATATGCAAAAGTTTTATCACTAGACGTATACGTGTAATCAATAAGAAATATTTTAATCGCAATTGTTTCCAACTCTTTTTTAATGTAGCTTGTAGATAAATTCAATCTTGCCAGTAGTACAGGAAAATCGAATCGACGTTAATCCATGTAAAATAAAACTTTTTCTTTTAAAGGCTCTTCTTTTCGAACTGCTGTTCATAGTTTTAAAGTCGTACTAGTATTTATGGTTATGAACACAAAGTACACAATTATATATTAATATGGTTAAATAAGTAGTTGTAGATGAACTGCTATAAACTTTCAGTAATTATTATTACTGACATTGCTACATAATTTTTCGTATCTACATATGAAATGACATTGTTTATTTACATGTTGTTCAGGTATTTGACATGTTCCAAAAGCCGAGCTCATATTAACACCGCGTTTGGTCCTGTCCAAACTGACCGAAAAGGGTGTTTTTAAATAAATAGCCATTGTATAAATTAATATAATAGTAACCAACAATTCAATATTAGCCCTTATGATGGCATCCTGCATATCGAAACAAACAGTGAATTATAACATTGTAACTTGATAAGTTAATTGATCCGACAACTTATCTTGGGACCTTTTGTGCCGCGCTAGTCTTACAGCATACTCTGCGGTTTTGGGGAACAAGCTTGGCAGTGTCTGATGAAACATCGACTCTAGCTGAGAATCGGAATCGATTTATTTTAGCGCTTTCCAATCAACATTCATATCGAGTGACGCTTTTTTTAAAGCATGATATCATGAGGCACACGCCTGCCAAAATTCCCCTTTTATGCTTTTCCTCTGACAAGATTAAAATCGGTTGGGTCGGAAAATTATTTGCGCACATATAAAAATGGGTGCATTGCCCTTTATCTCTCCGTGTTCATCACGACTTGCGCTGCATGTTCCTTTTTTGGAAAGCACCCAAGCCTGTTCTGTGCTCTTTCTTAGCTCCATCTCTTTAATAAAATATCATTCGCAATCGTCTCGACCAGAGCTGTAATTAGTTATTGAAACTAAAGAACAATAATGACAACTACTCCTTTGAGAGTTAATACAAATTTGAGCAAGGCTTTTCCTGACCCCGAAGAAGATCTATTCTGGCAAAAGGCAACGAATGCAAACGGCGGCGATCGCAACGTTAGTTTGGAGTTGGGACGGTCCGGTCAGAACAGTCGGCTGCAAGATTGTGATTACAAAACAACAGAAATTAGACCAGAAATGCATGTCCCTCATTTAATGTATTAACTCTCTTTCATTCAGATCGATGCAATCTGGAGCCCTAAACCCAACGACGTCACAATACCCTTACCACCCCCTCCTACAAACACCACGCGACACTCACGTAAAGGTAGTAAAGTGTCCTGGGCACTATTGAGCGAGTCTGAAAAACACGTTGAATTACTAGGTTGGTTTGTTGATGTCTGAATATGGTTAGATCATTCTCTTCATGATTTTGTATTAACATTCCGTTGACCTTAGAAACAAAATTGAAAGATGTCCAGACAAAGAACGGTAAGATAAGACATGACAATACCGATGGTGAGTTTTGTGTGTTGTGGGAATGCGGCAATAAACACAACCCATATTCCCGCTTTGAGTGTGGGTAACGAGTCGCTTAGATCAGACAATCTGGACACAATTATTATTGTATTCTTTTATTACACATATATGTTAAATTAATATTAAAGATACTCATCTTCACCATCTACTTCCCGTTCCCATCCCATTTCAAACACCAACCCAACCACAGTTCCTCTCAATTACTACCCACATCACGCAGCCGATGAATCATCGACCGTTCACGTCGAAGATGAGGATTTAGACCCGATCACAACCGATTCACACGATTCAGACGAAGGATTATGGCTACTGTGGCAGACACGCAATCATCGCTCTCTCTCGTCATCGATTAGCGATAACCGATGGAACAAATACTTTCCACTTCTCAATCGAAGTAGCGTAGACGGTAATAATAGGAATAGCAGAGAGTACGTGCATAGCGTGCCATATCGTGATGACGAAGACGAAGCAGACGCAGGAATTGATATTGAAATGCTGGACGATGTGTTATCAAAAAGAAAGATGGAACAGGAATATTTGTGGAGCGGATGGTGGACGTGGTGTTTAGATACGTTTGTGAGCAAGTGTTTTGTTTGTGGGGTATGTGGGGATCGTGACGATGAATGATTGGAGAGAGAATGGCTGCTGAATTTGCTGCGGTTCGTTCCACAAATATTTATTAAAGTGTGGCTTTTTTTTTCTTTGTTCATGTACGTGTATAATAATATTCTTGCATTAAAGTAATAATAATTCCCGTAATAAACGCACTCGCTATTTATAGAATAAAACTCAAATGGGCTTAATTTTTATTATGCTTGTCCCACCCGTTTATTATCTCCTTTGCGTTTGTAACAAATATAACAAATATTAACTTGTTTAACCAATCACATTTTACTAATTTGTTAGTTCCATTTTTACTTTTCTTGAATCGAAAAGGGGGAAAGAGTGGATAAGCCACTAACTGATATGACAAAGTGTGGCCATTATCACCTCCTTTAACTGCACCAATCATCATTCCCTCTTTACCTTCCACCTCGCTTGTAAAGAGCAACACAAACACCACCATATGATTAAATCGATAATCCCATACGGCTGATGCCGCATCGTGCCACGATATCAAAAATTGTGGCACATCTGTACGTCATAAATAACCTCTTTAGTCGATGTGACTTTTCTTCTCTTCTTTACGTTTATCCTGTCGACTCCAACTCACATATATCGTTATAATATCTAGATACAATGGTAAGATACCGATACTAAGGCATGCATGCGATAAACGATGTGCTCTGGTCCCTATTCTTATCGATTATATCAGGAAATAGCTACTTTTTCAGCAAAATCTATTAGCATTCTCTTTAGCGTTTGGGATAGCTTGAACAAACAGATGACTAAAATAGCATTATAAGTATAACGCGTGTTTACACTCATAACTCTTAATAATCCACTGTTTTGGTCTTCTTATGTTCTGATGCCACACTTCTTCCAACTTGGGTTCCGGCCCGTTCACGTGTGTGCATACTCATACATGAATACTAAATCTCCAACACTGAAAAAAAGGAAAACCAACAGAAAAACTTAAACCCCAAAAAACTTTAACACATTCCTTTTTCTGTTTCCTCCATTTCTCGTTATTCCAGGCTGACCAACTCAACGACGAACAAGTGGCTGAATTTAAAGAAGCCTTTGCATTATTCGATAAGGATAATGACGGCACTATCACCACAAAGGAGTTGGGTACCGTTATGCGCTCGCTCGGGCAAAATCCTACAGAAACAGAATTACAAGATATGATAAATGAAGTCGATGCAGATGGCAATGGCACAATCGACTTTCCTGAATTCTTAACCATGATGGCCAGGAAGATGAAGGACACTGATAGTGAAGAAGAAATTAGAGAGGCCTTTAAAGTCTTTGATAAAGACGGAAACGGATTTATTTCTGCTGCTGAGCTTCGACATGTTATGACCAACCTCGGTGAGAAGCTTACCGATGAAGAAGTTGATGAAATGGTAAATTTCATTTTGCATGACTGATAAGAATGTTGGATGCGTTTACCAAATGTTTGATATCACTAGCATTCAACTACCTTTATCACTTTTATTAACTAAATCATTTCCTATTCGTTCAGATTCGTGAGGCTGATGTCGATGGAGACGGTCAAATCAACTACGAAGAGTTCGTCAAGATGATGATGACCCACTAATTTATTTACGTTTCATCTATTTTCTCGTAATCCTTATACTAAAATAAAAAAAAATTTTCTTGCATTGTTGTTTCATTTTAAACATATTCGCTGTTCATCATTCATCTTGGGTCTTTGATGCATACATGTGATATACTATTCTTCATCTACAAATATCAAGTTCACTTATTTTTTTTCCATTCATATCATGTAGTACACTTTTTGATTTTGTCGATGTAGTGAGGAATTAAAGAAACAAGAGGAAAAGGCTAAAAGAGAAAAAAGCATCTGGGTGAACATTTGGGTGTTTGGGTCTTGGAGATAACGGGGGAGAGGAGGGGGGGAGTGGATGAAGCGGATATTATCTAGTGTGACTTTAGCCTGCTACGTTGAATAGCAACCTGACTGCAACTAGCGATTCAGCGTCGTTTAAACAAATGCTTTTCTTAAAGAGAACAAGATCTCCATTGCAATACCAGATATCGTAATCTCGAGCGTAATTTACCATCGTTGATTGGACAATGATCGGATAAATGTGTTGCAGTGAGGTTGAATTTTCATCCCTGGCTGTCAAACGCACACACAACGGCAATTTATTAATTGTCGCTTTGCCAAGAACTCTTTAACTTGTATCACTGGACAACGTAAGTATTTGTGCTACTATAACATCTATTAGACAACAGAAAAGATACCCACATACCACAACATTTATATTATTTCCCCCCATCACTTTATTATTGTTGAATCACCATCTGCATGATCAGTAACCGTAAATCTGCTTGACGTGTCCGCAACCTGCACGCATTCACTACTCCCTGAACTGCGTACCACAACAGATTACAATATTGCACACTTTCTTAGCAAAAAACCCTCAGCACTTGACCATGGCAAGTAAAGAATAAGAAGAACATATATTAGGCTTTCCGATGGACAAATTTGTACTTTTCCCGATGTCATCTCCACATCCCTGTTCTGTGAATCATTTCAATTCGGGTCAGTCATGTTCGTCCGTTTGTTGGGTTTTTGATCGACGTCAGGAATTTTAATGCTAGGCATTGATCGGCCAGAAAGATCAAGCAAGAGTCGAATAGTAGAAAAAGACGGTTTCTGTCATCGACTTTTCGTGATAGACACCATTGACTAAGATCTTATCCACAATGAGCTTGAAGAGTGCAAATAGTGGATGGAAGTAGGTTGTTTTGTTGGGGGCCATTGCAACAAACCAAAGTGGGGTCATGTGCGTTTAGGCGAAGATCACGAATAAATAATCAGAGAGGATATTTTGCTTTGGTTAAATTCTTTCTCCAAGTAGGTGTGGTCTTGTAATTTGTAAGCAACATCTTCATAATCAGTTCCCTATGATCTTTGATGTGTCGTTGGAGTAAAGTCCGAGTAGTAAAGCTCGGTTTAAAGGCCATCGACTGGCTGCATATTAGAAGAGGCCACAGCTCTGCTCGAACATGGATGGCTACATTCCAAAAGTCGACAATTGATTGCTCTTTCCGCAATTGTTTGGCTCGATGCCTTCAAATAACGTCTTGCAATTTGAAAATGCAAAATCAGCGATGTAACCGAAATCATATCGACCGTCGTCTGTTTTAAGAGACGGCATTGTCGGTGATTATTTAAAATCATGTAATTATTTTATTCGTCATGAGGACTGTGGTAACATAATATGGTCTCTGTATTCAATAAAAAGACGCGTTTGTTTACAAACCCAAACAAATTATATATTATATGGCTATTTGTCTTCAATTGAGAACACCAAAATTGGCAAGATTGTAAATGACAAGTGAACATGTTCGATGTGGCTGTAATTTCTAATGTAACTGATGACGTTTTGAAAAGGCTTTGCCATATAAATATAATTGTGGTGTGCATGCATAACTTATGGACTCGTTAATTTTGATGTTGAATTAGGAGAAAATTTTTGTTCTGTTTAAAACTAACAAATACAAATTCATCAGATAAAGTTGGATAAGATTGTTATTATGTGAAATTTATCATTTCAGTATTAATGGAAAACTCTAATTATAGGCTCAGTGTTGGGGCTTGTAGATAACTATTTAATTTTTCGAGGATAAATACGATTATAATTTACTGGGATAAGATGAAAAGTCTATCGTACAGGAAAGTTTTCAGTTTAAACGCGTTTCTGACAATTAAATAGAAATCCTGTGCCGAGGTACCAGCTATTCGATGGCAAGATTCGAATATGCAATACGAAGGGTCCAAGGAGCGATTTAAACTCAACCCTTCTTTAAGTACAGGGATGAAGCAACCAACAGTTATAACTATCGGCAGAGGCTTTATTAGAATATAAAGAACTATTCAAAAAGGACATTATAACATACTATTGTTAAATTTTTAATAAAAAGTACGAACTAAAATGATCTGAAGTTGATGTTGAAGGGAAATTCGCGCTGCTTAAATATTTTTTACCAGTCGCACGAGTGGATAGGATATTCATTTGATGGCTATGTATTAGTATCCCAAACGTGTTGTTTACAAATATTGTTTGAATTTTTTGCCATTCCTTTGGCATAATAATTCTCATTATGAAGCCTATTCTGCAGAAACTCATAATAATAACAGCATTGTTACCCTATTTGATAATAATGGACTCTCATCATATAAAATAGCTGCACAGCTAGGTATTAGTCACACAACAATGGACAGAGAGTATGTGCAAAGTCAAGACCTGAGATTCTGAAAAGTCTGGGTGGACAGCCAGTTAAGCTTACAGCAACTGACAAGCATAGATTGGTCGGCATGGTTGCTTCAGGAAAAGCTGGTAATGCTGTTCAGCTTACTCATGTATCGAATAAGTATGCGGTGCAAAGTATGATGTGAACCACTTGTAATAATAATGGTAAAATTTAGAATGAGGAACCACTATTACTATGACAAAATATATAGACACAACAAGGTTGCCAAAGCCCAGCACATCAGTCTCATAATTATGTGCATGGAAGAGCATGAGAAGAATCCATGTGGAGGTAAACTATTTACTTATGCATCATGTTATCGAATAGTTATGGCTTACTACTATGTATCATTTTCCACTAGTTCTTGCCACGGATGTTTGGGTCCCCCCATCGGATCACATGTGATGCAAGTATAGAAAAGTAAGGGTTGCATACAGGATGGCTTATCTGACATGTGCAAAACGCCAAAACCACTGGATTGGATTACAGACAACAAGTGTTGTATGTCAGATCGGAATTTATATCAATTCCGAAGTGATATATGTCAGATCAGAATTTTATATCGCTTATTAAAAATTTGAGCGGGAAAATTCTTTATCTTAGAGTGATTTTATCTTAGAGTGACTTTATTTTATCGAGTGAATAATATATTGTCGTATGTCAGTTTAGAAGCGACATAAAATTCTGACATAAATTCCGATCTGACATACAACATTATGTCATGGATTTACACATGTAGCAGAGCCAGCAGCGAGGTGAACCGACGAAAGTTATACTCAAGCGGATAGTCGACAGACAGAACGCCCATTGGTTTGATTCCATCAGGTAAATCACTTCACATGTAAAATGAAAATAGTATTATTAGCATGTGTATAGCGCGTTTAGAAACAGATTACTATAATTTGTATTTGTTTGCTCGAATAGATAACTCCAACGTATTAACAACCGAGAATATCTGAATACTCAAGAGCCATCTACTCGGGAATACTATTTAGTTTTCTACCACGACATACGCTCACTACAAAATAGCGAAAATGTTAATAACATGAAGTATAGCGACTTCTACGAAATTGAAAAAGTCCGGGGTCTGATGGCTACGGAACAGGTTATACCGTCAAATATAAAAAGTATTCAGAAGTATGGCTTATGCAACAAACAGTTGTACTCAAACCATTTAAGAAATTTGATGAAACGCCTGAATTATTGATTTCCGAAGTAAATAATTGATAATATTAATTAAGTGTTATTTAATTTGACTGCATTTACTTTATTTAATAGTTTCGAAATCATGCCAAAGTGCATAAGCAAGGGTTATCGTTTCCTTCAAATTACGGACTCTTACAAGACTCAGAAACAAACGGATACATTATTGTTATGCAGTATTAGTATGCTAACAATGGTGGCTTTTACATCAAAATATTAACAATTTGACGTGGAAAATGAAATTATGCCACTTGAGGCAGAGTATCTGTGTACTATTCATGATGCAGGAGCTGCGCATTGTGATCCTCATGCCGGAAACATAGTCCTGCATGATAATGAACCACTTACATGCGGTGAACTCGCGCGATTTGAATTCAAACATTCAAGATGTTTTACCCTTTATTGCACACCTTGTGAATAAAAGTTCCTCGCGATCTACCCTTTATTGCACCTGATGTCTACCCGCAAATTTACTCAGAGTCAGACATATATTCTTTCGGTATCATTATGTATTTGATTGCGACTGGTGGTATAGAGATAGGCAGTTCGATGGAGATTTAGCGTACAGCATTGTAGGCGGACTACGACCAACGATGCCTGATTCCGCACCAGAGAAACTTGCCGAGTGGTGTTGTGACGTCGATCCTGATAAGCGTCCAGATGCAGAGGAGCTTTCCAATGATATTTGATGACGGAATGCTGTTTATCAGAATGATGTAAAATCCGTATCACGTCGCGAGAAAGGAAGTAAATTCTACTAGGCTCGCCCAACAGGAGATCTGCCTAAACCAATAATAATTCTGATCAGTTACCTCCTTATCCGATTTCAGCTTGTCTTTGTAATTTGCGGTTTATGAAAGGGTCAATATTTTAATTTACTCTTCTTATTCTAATCAAATTAATTACATACTAATACCATACATCATTTGAAATATAAAGCATATTCTGCATATTAATATCGATTAATATGGTGTGATCTTCGTCAATTATAACACTTCGGACCGTCAAGCCATATATGATAGTGGTATGTACAACTCTAAAAAAGAAGACTTTTTATTATAATCATTATCCAAAACCGTTACCTATATGCCTAATACTTTTGCGTTAATATTAATTAACTATTGTTCATACAAAAGTGGTAATGTTATTAACCTCATTTGTATTTATAAGAGTGTCCCTTATTATAATTGTTGGATCTTTGATTATATTCTAAAAATAAATTATGTATTGGAGAAACATGTCTTGATATGAGATTGTAATTATTCTGTTGATCTATTGATAATTAACAAATGGAGGAGAGGATTGTAAACAGACAATGCTCAACGTTATAGCAATCAATGCGTGATTCATTTAACAGCAATACCGATGGGACGGACAGTGAACTTGGTTACGGACAGCGCTCAATGTCTATGGAAACAATAAGCATCACATGACTGTTAACGGACAATGTGAAAACTCGCAAACATCAGAGCTGATATCAGCGATCCTATTCACTTAGAGTATAACGAAATAATCATCGTGCGAAGCTTTTATTTCGTAACGTCTTCCTATATATATAGTTATATTCAGCTTTTTGCCTATATCAGGGCACCCAAATGACATTATTTGAACTTGCAGTCAAAACATTCAGTTACCAGTGAGCGTCCACAGTCCCAAGATAGAGACTCGACTTATAAAGTGTCTGTCTCTTCAACAAGAAAAGTATAAAAGGTTATTTGTAGATGCTGTGTGGCTGACTAAACTTTATCCGAACAGCCTCGGTCACCGCGTTATTCCGTCATCTGCCGCAATAGTTGGATTATTGTCAGTATGATCTATGACCAATAATTAATAAACATGTATTTCAGGACGACTCTAGGAAAAATTTCAAACGTTATTACAAGTAGTATTATTCAGGATTATACTGATCACGGCAACAGGAGCGGATAAATACTCGATTGTTCCTGACTACGACAGGTTAGCTGCCCCGGAACAGTTTTAACCAAGTTCGAAAACAGTTCAAACATTGAATCTGACGCGAAAAAATTAAATGAGCTATTAAACAAATGTCGTTATTATTTTGTAATGAAAATCCGACTGGAGAAATAATAGATGGAATTAACTTCATCTGATACATGATAATGCAATAAAATGTAGCATGCTACAACAAAACCAAAGAGTCATACAGAGAGGCTCAAAGATTGAGTGGGTCACTTTGGCGGCAAAGCCAAATTATTCGTGTTAATTGTCAATGTGTATTATCAACTTTGATTTTTTCATTTCTTATTATGAAGGACATGTTATAATATCACTATTCGTTTCAATGGAAACGAATATTCCGTTGAAAATCTTGATGACTGTTATTCTTGCAACGAACGATTACTAGATTTATTGAAAGAGCGATGGGTTAGTTATTGGCTATGACTGCATATATGGCACGATAAAACCTGCATACTTTCATCACTGAAAAGTAAGTCTTTAAGATCAAAGTGGAATTGACACAAATAAAAATTCTGGAAATAGGACACATGCTATGCACACTCGTTCTCACATTCATGTCCCACTTTACCTGGCTGGGTTGGTGGACGAGTTCCAAAACCTTGTGGCTAATAATAAGTATTCGCTAAACTAATTAGGAGCCAGGCACTCAATTGCGCTATGCGTGTATATAGCCTAGGCCATTATATAAATCCTTTCCTATACCAGAAAAAGTATAGTCTATAAAATTTAAACCTTTTACTGCACCGAATACGGCAAGAAGCGAGGTTTCTGTAGCCATCTTGAGCCGCCGGTAATTGATTTCCCATAATTACTTGAAGCGATTAGTGAGAATCATTTTCTCGCTCTCAAAATGGACACCATCGCCGAATGCAATTGTTGTTGTTCGGGTACCTGACTGAGTGAGCTAAATGCAAAAGCATTGTAATCTTGACTTTTGCTGTTGTGATCAATACGAGAATGCTCTAGAGTTTCATACTCTCGGAGCTACCACGTATGGCGTTTGCTATGTATGCTATATTAGTCTCATAATAAAATTTCAGTGTAGTAAACCGCTTGGGTGATGATGCTTTAGGGTTAATGGGAAGCGAGAGATGCGAGAGATGCATTAACAAAAAAGTTTGTCATGATTCATTGCTATTCGTGGGCTATCCGTTGTACTAGAGTCAGATCATTACAGCTTTGTGTAATGTCATTAAACTTTTGCCAACAAGATTATATCTGGGGGTGATGCATTATCATAGGAAAAAGCTGATTGCTATTTATAATTCAGTCCGCTGATGAAAAAGTTGCATTACCTGCATTGATTGCCAGTCTTTCCTTCCCATTTCTTTTTTTCCCTGGGCATGTATTCTCTTCTTTTGATCAGAGACTGACGATTGATTGCCATCAGCCTGGCCCTTGTTATTAAATGAAATGCTTTACCCAGTTTGGGATAATGCTATAAAAATTTTATCATCGTTTGACAGAGTAATAATTATTACACGAAGCCTTTGTCCCATGAGAAATTTCCAACCTTGCATAATTGAATTTGGAACCATTTCAATTTTGGCCATCCGTTTGCATTAGAGTTAGTGCAAATCGAGCATAGTCGGGAAACACGGGCGTGTGATATTTGTTACGAACTTTTAAAACGCGCACAAAGAGGTATGATGATTTGTCAAGTCGTTATGGACTGCGGGCTCATGGATCATGCCGATACAACATTCCTATTAGATGGATAATGTTGTATGCATGATTGTTCCAAAAACGGACAGTGGATCAATGACGATAGTCTAAAATTCCCGTTGGATTTTCCCAAATATTAAAAACGCCAAATTTGATATGTTTTGTTTCAAAGCAAGTCAACAAATTGATAAATTATTGCTCATGTGACGTTTCCGGTGACTGTACAAATAATGCGCCATAAACACCATTAAATAAAAGACTAATTATAATACCAACATTGTGATACCATGTAACAATGTGATTGAACATAATCGGGTGTTAATAAAAAATAAAAACAATCATGAAAGGGAAAACGGAGAATATAACGAAATGTAGAAAAGTTGACGTTTTGTCGGTTCATGAAGAATTAAACGACTGTGTGATGATGGAATAGGATATCGGAGTTCGTTTACTAAATATATTTTCGTTTTCCATAACTTTCCGATTAGTATTGCGTTAGATATCACCATTGCCATATTAATCCAATCGCATCCAATTCTATCATATGACTACCACGCGCATTTGTGCGTTAACAAATAACACTAGCGCAAAGGAAGCTTTCATCATAAATATGCTGGGTCAGGCATAACACCGAGAGTCACAACATGCGCAGACAATTGCAAAAGTAAGATTATATACAATATGTCATACATTGTATTATTTATTATGCTCACTTTATAACAACTTGCCGGTTCCTCCGGATATGGCGTACCCATTCCTCTATTTCTGGACACTAACGGGCACACAGACGGGCAGTGTGACTTGGGAGACCCTTCAACAAGTCTTTTACCAAAAAACAGTAAGATATCTTTCAGGATATAAATATTACTACGATATTAAAAGTTACATTGTTGCAAGTGCGAGAGTTGGAAAAAGTAGTAATAGTTAATGCTGTTCTTCTCAAAGTCTGCTAGAAAAAATATCGACAACACCTTGTACGACACAAGATTCTAAAAGTAAACAAGAGACGAGACAATAGAAACAGGTTTATAGTGAATAGACAACGGGAACTAGTCTCCGCTCCCTCTCCCCCCTCACCTCAATATAACAATAATATTATCTGCTAATATAATACTATCCACTCAATAGTGCTGAGACTCGTTCTACACAACTCACACTATCTTCAGTAATATGCCCTCTCCCGAAGAAGAAATTCAGTGTTCTTCTCCATACTCACCTCATTCTGAAGACTATGCCCTTTCTGCCTCTTACTACTATCATGATAATCCAGAAACGATGTTTCTCGATCCAAAACTAGAAGTCCTTGATAATGACAACCCGTTGTTTTTTCTTACCCCTCAGAGAACGCCGAACCATGATATACACAGCGAGCATAGTCAGGGATTGATTGATACCGTTGGTCAGTTGCAGCAAACTCTTGCGTTTGCAGCTGCTACTGTTAGTCAACAAACAATACTGCAAGAGCAGCAACAACAACAACAACAACAACAACAACAGCCAAAACAACAACAACAACAACAACAACAACAGCAGCAGCAGCAGCAGCAGCCAAAACAGCAGCAACAAACTAAAAAACAACAACAACAGCAGCAGCAGCAGCAGCAACAACAACAACAACAACAACAGCTTACAGACATTCCTTTACATCAATCTCTCCCATATCAAAAGAATGCCCAGTCTTCAGGCTTATCACAGTCAATGAAAAACCTCCAGATACAAGTCCTTGGAGTGCCACAAACCGGAGCCAAATCTCGCGTAGAAACCCAAATAAAATTATGTCTTCAGTTGGTTACTGACAAGGGCGAAAAAGTGCCACTGTGGTCGCATCTAAGATTACCAGAGTATATGGTGGCAAAGGAAAAATTGAAGACAAAAAATGCTAGAAATGGTCAGGATCAGAGTGTGAACATTGTTGAAAAGGGTGTGTTGAATTTAGAGGCGACTGTTGTTTGTGCTAGTGAGACGCTCAAGCAAGTTACCACCTGTCTGGGATGTGTGCAAAGAGAGGTAAAAAACATATTTGTAAAAATATATAGGGTTAGGTGGAGAATCTAGGATTGAATTATGAGATTGTCTTTGTAAATCTCAATTCCCCACTGAGAATTGAGAGCATGCAAACTAGACATGTCCCATACATTCTTACTAACAAAATTATATTGGACGTACCTTTTCATTTCCAATTTTGTGTTAACTGTTTACTTGCAAACCCTTCATTCATCTATATCACTAGAGAAAACGATCGCAACGCAAAAAAGAACACAAACTCAAGTCCAACCCACAAGCACAAGCACAGCAGGAGGAAGCTTCGAAATCTATGGACCTTGACGACGAGAAATCCCTAGCGCTCGAACAGCGCAAGATTCTCCTTTTCAACTGTAGCGAAATCGTAGATTTCAGCAGTGGCGATACTATTCTTCCTACACGCATTACCTGCTACTGCCGCCACCACAACGAAAAAGTCGGGTTTTGCATTATTTTTGTAATGAAAGACTGTTCCGGCCAAGTAATAGCCCGCGGAGTCTCACCAGCAATCATGATAACCGATGATCACAAGTCGTCAAAAACAAAACAGGCTAACGGCGTCGTCGGGCGACGACGATCACGTGTGGAAAACGAGCGTCGGGGCAGTCACTCGAAATTAGCCGATAGAACAGCTGAAAGAACCGGGGACAGATCGATAGATAGACCAAACACAACGCCAATATCGATTTCGACTTTATCTTCTAATGGTTCTGCACAATCGGCTACGAATATCTTTGCACAAGCAAGGTGTTTCGGCCTGGGAACTTCCGGGAAGCAGAAGAGACAAGCTATTAAGCAAGAACCTCAAATAGGCAGGATCGTGCAAGGTAATGATGAAGGAGGACAGGAAATAGTAGAAGAAGATGGACAAATTGGACTCAAAGTAGAGAATGAAAGACAAACTCAGCAAATCCAGACTTTGGGTGGCTATTCTACTTCTCCTTCGACGCCTTTGTCACCAATTTCTCCCAGCTCTCCCCGGCCTGCATCGGCACCTTACCACATTCCGGCCAAATATGATCGTAATGGTGAGTGATTAGGATAAAAAATCCCTGGAATTTACACTCCTACCGTTCGATTAATCATCTCATATCCGCTTTTTTTTTTAATCATCTCATTTCCAGCCACATTGCAGTCTCAAGGCATAAACAATCTCTATCCTCTCACTCTACATCAATCCATATCCTCTCCTTTAACACCAACCGCGTTTCCACTCTCTCCCACTCCAACTCAACTTTCACTCAATCTCCAACAACACCACATACCGAATAATCCTGGCATAATGCCACAAAGCGTCTACGGAAATACAATATTCCAAAATCCGAACGTGGGGTACGGACCCGTTTCCAGGATTAGTAGACTGATTCCGAGCGAGGGACCAATTTATGGTGGTATAGAAGTCACCGTACTTGGAAATAATTTTTATAGTGAGTATTTAGATTACAGCGGGTTTTAACCAATTTGATAACAAAATTGGGGAAATGACCACATAATATGTAAAGATATATATGATAATAAATCAGCTCAATTTTGGCAATTTTTAAATTTAAAAGTTTAATGCTGGGACACTAATATCAATTTCTTTTTATAAATTTTCAATCGCTTTGTCTCTAACGTTCCTAACCTTCCCCCAGACGGCTTGACATGTGTGTTTGGTGACACACCTGCTATCCCGACGCAATTCTGGTCTTCTAATACTTTAGTCTGTCTTTTACCTCCATCTCCGACGCCGGGTCCAGTTATCGTATCCTTCAAAGAATTTCCGATAAACCTGATGGACGGTCAGAATTCTGAAGTTGTGGTGTTTACATATAATGATGGTACGACAAGCTCGGTGTGGGCATTGGTGTGTGTTGGAAGAAGGGAAAAGGGGTGGTGAGGGAGAGACAGCATTTCTTTTTCTTCTAACGTGTATTTTTTGGCAATACATAATTTTGTAGATTCTGATAGAGCACTGATGGAACTAGCTCTGCAAGTAGTCGGAATGAAAATGACTGGGAAGCTCGACGATGCACGCAACATTGCCATGCGCATCATTGGCGACACTTCCACCAACTCTTCCCATTCGCCATCCACATCTCCATCAGGCACCACTCACACCATGAACTCTACCATATCAGCAATCGTTCGAAATGCTTCAATGTCCAATAATCTAGAGGAACACATTATTAAAACGATGGGTTTGTTGGACGTTGAGACACAATTTGACGATTGTATTTCACTACAAAATAGTACGAAACATACAATGTTGCACTTGGCGGCTATGCTAGGATTCGCAAATTTGTGTAATGTGTTGATTGAACGAGAAATTGATTGGGAAATACAGGATAATTATGGATTTACTGGTACGTTTCTTGTTTGTTAAAGATGAAAAGGAATTGGGAAGTGTAAAGTTTTGGCCATGTTGACCAACTGGATTTTCAAATTTTCAGCGCTTCACTATGCCGCCTGGGCTGGAAGGACCGAGATTGTCCAATTACTTTTAGCAGGTTTGTCGCTTAATACTTGTCTTTTTCTGTTCACGTCACATAGTCATCTCACATTACGTAATTAATATAAGCTGGGGCACGTGATGACCTTCGCAACGTATACGACCAACGTGCATTGGACCTAGCTGCTTCTCGTGGTTATGAGGAAATAATTAGCCTCCTCTTTGAACAACAACACGATTCTGGTGTTTCTCTTTCTCCGTCATCATCCGAAGAAGATGCGTATTTGGTCGATTCGGATGACAGCTGGCCAGATTTTGACAGCGACGCAGAGATTGAGAGTGAAAACGAACAGAGCGCTACGAGGGAGTCGATCGATGATTCGAGCGAAGATGTATTGGAAGGAAAGAGTATAGACGTGACTAAACATAAAACAGATACTATGCGAGAAACTGGAAAAACGGCAGATTTTGATACTGACACGAAAGACAAGGATGTTCCAATTACATGGGTTGATCCCAAAAGTTCCACAGAAAACAACTTATCGGCAGAGAATATTCTTGGCGCGGATGAAATTGTCGATGCCGAACCGGTCGTAGATGACAAAAAGTCCAAGCAACCGCTAGCTGACTTTGCCAATGACCTGGCATCAGCATCGACCATCTGGCTTCAAAAAACCTTTGCTCACATGCACATGCCAAATATCAGCAAACCTCCACAATTGAATATTCCGCTGCCAACCATCAAAATGCCCACTCTCCAAAATTTCTCATCTCCCAAATTCCCATCACCAAAATTCTCAACCATGACGTTTGCTTCAAAAATGTCGATTCCCAGACCATCGATGCCGAGCATACCGTCTTTGCACATGTTCGAGATGCCTGCGTTCACGGCAATGATGGCAGCTTTTCCTGCGATGATTGCGTCATCACCATTTGCTAACTTTAGTCGTGAGGATAGAACAGATGGACCGGCCTCGGATCCATCTATTGAGCAAGTAACATCTGTTAATAACGCTTGGGAACAATATTTCAAATTTACTCGGAAACAATCGGACGGAAGCGACGGAGATAAAAAGGAAGGGGGTAATAACATGTTTGGCGGTAACATGTTTGGCGGTAACATGTTTGGCGGTAACATGTTTGGCGGTAACATGTTTGGAGGTAACATGTTTGGAGGTAACATGTTTGGCGGTAACATGTTTGGCAGTAACATGTTTGGCAGTAACATGTTTGGGTATACGTGGCCGTTATGGTATAACTCGGAAGGACAGCAACACGTGCCAATGTATCCACACCAGCCGGGCGAAGGTACATCGAATGCTGCGCCAGCTACTATAAAGAGATCCAAGAGACATTATGGAATTCCACGTGTAGACGAGGCTGCTTTCGGAAGGTACAAAGAAAAAATGAAAAGGTTGAAGAAAGACCGGATGCTATTTTTGTTCTGGGTGCCTATGCTTTTCGGTAAGTCTAGATATATTGGATTAAAGGAGTGTGTAAGAAATTTGTGCGAATGTTTTAAAAAAAAGAATCGCTTGCCTTTTGAACTCTAATCATATACTAATAATTGTTCACTTTTTTAATTTACAGCAATGCTTGCTCTTGCGTGGTTTAAATTTACTTCTATCCCATATGTACGCTAGTATTCTTTTGTATTTATCTTTCTTATTGTGAATTAATTTTTATTACCTTTTACTATTATCTGTTTTGTGTATTATTTTTCTGCCTTATATACTTTCTTCCTTTTTTTTTGGTTAGCTTGTATGAAATATCCATTTTAACCAACAGATCATCAATCGTTGAACAATTATGATTCCCAGACAATCGTGAAAATATTGCACTTTTTGCGGACTGTTATTCCGCATTGCACCAGTTGTAAACAATAAAAAAATATAGAAGTGCTTTGCAAATTTGAACGGACA
>CAJVPJ010000705.1:0-18722 GCA_910592205.1 Paraglomus occultum | reverse complement strand
TTATCTCTCCAAAACGGTTGCTGTAATAAACAAAGTGGTAATAAGTAAAAAAGTAGTTCACACATAGAACTGTATTACTATTAGTATGGCCATGCCAGCGTCTCGTTGCAACCGAAAAAACTATGCGCAATGTGGGAAGAAACTATAATACTATTATATTTTGCCGGGTGAAACTTTGTCAACAGATTCCCGCTGAAAAACCGTTTATTTTACTGCAAGCAAAAACAGTTCGAAAAGCAAGTCGAGAAATAAAATTTTTGTTACAACCGTATCATGTGTTCGATTGTGACATTCTATACTTTGATTATATGTAAAATATTTAACCCTTAATATTAAATTACATATGTGCGACTATATGTGACTTCGGAAATGATCGACAAAAATTTTCGGAAAATGTGACTGATCAATTATTTGGTGAAATGTCCAGTGACTGTTGTCCGACTTATCGAGTTTTACTATGTACGTATTAATATTAATATTGATTATAGTAATAATAATAAACGATAAATATAATTTATTGCTTCAACCAATATTAGCAATGATATTTTGATTGCGATTTCTCCATGTTCCAGGATTTGTTATACGTCTATTATATCAGTTTATGTCATCTACAATCCCAAATAAGGTATTAAACTTATTTTTAATATTGTTAATCATCGAAATTTATCTAAATTATGCTATTCAACAACTATTTCACGCATTTCTCTAAGATACCGTTCAAAATTTCTTCGCCCTTCTTCTGCCATCTGCTCCTCCTCCTGATTATTGTTATCGTCTATTACTTCTGAAGTGTCCCAAATATGCAGAAGTGGATTCTACAATAGTATACATGTTATATGTGTAAGCGTTAAATAATATATTACTATAAAAATAAAATTAAACAAGAATTGCTTACCTCTAGCATGCTAGTTTTAAAATTCTCAATTGTAGACTTGGATGTCTCAAAAAACGGATAGACTTCTTCAACAGAAGTGAAAAAGCTTTAAATTTGGAGCTCTCAAAATCAAATTATAACACATTGGCCAACGACTTAGCAAAAAGCCCGACAGCAAATTTTTTTGTTTAACAACGATCCTTACTAATTAGAGTATTGAAAGATGCACTAGAAGTATTTATACTATTACTATATAGATAACTAGCAAACATGACGCATAAGGAAAATAGTTACCTCAGCATAATACGAATCATATGTCCCATATGTTATCTCAAGTGGAATCCATTTAACATGTACATAAGTAGGTAGACAATACAAGTATGCATACAATCGTATGGAATCCATTCCAAATAGGCGTCATTTGGTGAGTTTGCCTGTAGTTGAGATTTCTGAATAAGCTCATCGATTTGCTTATTGTTGCTAGTCCTACATCGGAGTATTCCACAGGCAGTACAGAATCCATATCGAGCGTAACAATGGTAAAAGACTTTATCAGCGACCATGTAATAGCTGTTATTATACTCGGTAAATCCCTTTATCAGTTGGTTGCGATGTCTAAGCCATCTGTAATATCGTCTAAATTGACTGGCTTCCTTATTGTATCTGTACGTCGGAAGTGAGTATATTCTAGCAAATTCGCTACTTCCAAGTAGTAACAGCATTATCTCCCCTTCTTTGACGCCACCATTATCAAACGTTTCCTTTCGAACAGCATAACGAATGAAGTCACGTGGACTTGAATGTACGTCGATAATCTGCGAGTTTGGAATCCACGGTAAACATGAGTTAATATTAACCAAGCTGTCGATCGTTGTACGCGTCTCTGAAACTAAAAGATTTCCCTACCCTTAGTGTTACAAAATTTTGTGATACTTAACATCGAATAAATGTTAGGCAATCGGCTTAAGTAAATCTTTAGGTGACAGAGCAACATAAGAGATCTCTTAGATTTTACTATTTTTGCTTCCTGTGTTTAATTCACGAAATGAATCACTCACTCATTTTTCAAGCGAACTATGCATTCAGTTTAAATAGAGTTCATTACTATATAGCAACATGTTCAGTTCTTTTGACATTGAATATTATTCAAAGTCAAGGCTATATTTATTATTCGAGACACTTTTGAATACGGGGGCCTTGAATAGTGTATAAGCCGAATGATTGTCTCAATTACAAGGGCTCCACCACTACTGGCTTATGCAAAAGCTGTAATGCTCAATTGGAAGTGTCAAATGCAAGCAAGTTAGCTTCCCAACCTGTATATCCCATAACACACTGCCGCTTCGAATACTATCGTACATATCTTTACTGTAAGATTATAATTAGTTATACAAATACAAGTGTCCTTTAAGTGCCTGACACAAGGAAACATTACTTATTTCCATATTATCACCCAATTAAGAATTGATTATCGAATGGTGAATAAATTACTTATCAAGATTCCCATGCCTCAGCGCTCTCACAAAATCACGATAATTAAAATTATTTCTCGAGTCAATTACTCCCGCTGTCATCGCATCGAACTAAAAAATCGGTACAACAACTTAACATAATTACTTCAGACATTCTTTTTCTTTTAAACTTGATCCATTGCTTACCTCTTTATCCGTAAACCGATCTCCCATTCTAGTCATCAGGTATCTGAATCTATCGACGGGTATTACTCCCTTCCTTTCCTCATCAATCATTTCAAAAGCCTTGATTAGCTCCTCTTCTGTATCAGTTGCGCATAGCTTCCCAGCCATGAGAGTTAGAAAAGTGGCAAAGTTAATGTTCCCGGGGGCCTCATTAATCATGTCATCCAAGTACTGGTCCGTCGGGTGTTCACCTGAAGAAAAAGGTTCAGAACAGCAGTGAGGATAAAGCTATGCTAAGTACATCAAAAGTCATTTCACACAAGCCTCATCACACTTCCCAAATCCCCCATCCTATATCGACGATTTACCCTACCCAAACTATGCAACATGTCTCTCAAGTCTTCTTTATCGATATACCCATCAGAATCAACATCGATCACTGAGAAGGCTTCTTGGAATTCAATAATTTGTTTGTCGTCAAATATCGCAAACACATTCGAGTTCCGACGGCGTAGACGTGAGCGAGATGCCTTCGTTGTAAAGCAGAAAAGAGTATGATGGTCTCACGTTAACATTTATGAATACTCAGTCATCCGCAATCCATTGCGTTGTTGACGCTGACTGTTATTTACTAATGATCCGATTATGTGTTTCAAAACTACAAAACTTTCTCTTACCATGATCAAAGTATATAGAGAACAAACCGAGAAAGACAATTTCCCCTTTTTATTATTACAATTGGCAATTAAATTCGAAGGGCCAATCAAGGGGGGTACCCCTGGAAATGACGTAACAACGCTAACGACGTTACTCGGAAACACCGTCTTCTAGTAAAAAATACTTCTTTTTCACATGAGTATATATCATCTCTTGCTATAGATTAGTCTATGAATCAACAGATCCATTAGTTCAAACTCAGCAGAGAATCGGTAAGTCTGCTGCAAAGGTCAAGGCATAAAGGCGATTATCTGTTGGAGTTATCCTTACGAATTTGAAACAATACCCATTAGCGACACTTTGATTACGATATTGGTATGTAATATATCATGGATGGGAATAAATTACATATTTGCGTATGACTTTAACTATTACTCACACGTCACATTGCACAGTCGCCATCTGATCTGTCGAGGAATTTTTCTCTGGTGCGGAAGATGAGAACAGGGGCAGTGAGGGAGATGGCCGGATATTCATATCAGCTCACGCAACAGTTATGAATCTTTGCATTACTTAGAAGGCAGCCATGTATTATGATCAATAGAAACATTTTAGGGCTATCAGTTTACTTAGCGGCTTTCTCAATCGAAAAAGATTGTTAAGAACAACTCTTCTCAGTATGGCATGTAAGAGAATATTAGATCGAACTACTTCCAATGATAGCATATTATATAGGAAACGACGACGACGTTAGCAGTTCACTTGGTTTCTTTCATGCAAACAATCACTAGATACAATCTTAACATGGATACGTTTTAATAAAGACATTCACGTTATTTTTTATTTTTTTCTTTTCGTTTATCCGCTTATCAAACCTCTCAATCAGCAAGTAATTTCCTTCTTTATTATCAGAAGCGGCTTGTCGCTGCCGGTCGTTTTTTTAATCATTATATATACTCATATAATACATGCCATGTTCATCACTTAATGTCAAAGGAAATTATCCCTTTACTTGCTTACGCATCCACCGAAGGCGGATTTGTATACAGGTAAAGTTTTTTTCCTACTGATTGAAGGTGAAAAAAAAAAAAAAGAGGGGCAAGCCTTGGGTATTTATAAGATTAGAAAATTTTTTAATTGGATGAAATTACAGCCCCTCCATTCTTATAATGATTGGATAAATAAATTTATTGACTCTTCCGATGTCATCCACAGCCAACCATTCGGCTTATGTCACATGGCTTGTCATCACAAGTCCCTGATCCAAAGAGAATAATATCGACGAAAGATTTAGATCAATGATTTTTGGCACGAGATGCTCCATTTACACTTCCAAGTGAACACAAGCCCCGCATTTTTCCCCTCATGAATCCTATAATACAGAAATATTTAGAGGAAGTGGAGCGGTTGAAATCGTCGATAGCTCTAAAAAAAGCCGCTCAGACAAAACGACAAGATCATCCGATTGGAATTTATTATGATGATGACGGAAAGGTTGTTGCTAAATTATTATTAACATCTACTCCATTAGCTTATTATTGACTTGTTTCTTCTCCAATTGCGATAAGCCTCAATTACAGCTTTCATCTCCACCCGATGAGCCAACTCCAACAGACTGCTGTAATAATGGCTGTACTCCATGTGTCTTTGATGTATATCGCGAAGAATTGCAAGCTCATAATGAACAGGTCGACATGCTGAGAAAAGAGTATACCAAATTATACAAGAACGAGAACTCGATTGTGGATCTCGAATCGCTGAGAATGCCCTCACGGAATACTGCTACTGATAAAGTCACTAGCCGGAAACAATACATTGGATACAAAGTTGTCAAGAAGTCTGAGATAAATCACGACACCATCTTAATCGTTGGGAAGGTACCGTTATCTAGTAGCGGAGAGCAAAGAAGTCTCGGAATTGAGGACGGAGAGCATGTGCTGATGAGGTTAGAATTCAAAGTATTCGCATTTTTATGGTTAAATTTTCCAGTGTCTTGACGAGGACAACGCTGCTGTAATAATAGGATGAAAATTGGCAACGAAACAATCACAAAAGCTTTTACTCCGATTACTCATCCATCAGTGTTGGGTGAATTTCATCTTATGGTGAAGGTATAATAATCAATGCTGGAATAGTTAATAGTCGGTCTGACGCGAGCTAAACAATTTGACCATGCTATTCAATTTGGGAGCACAGCTGTATAACGATCACAAGCCATCTGAATATTTCAAGTCACTGCGCGTTAATGATTTAATATATATGAGGGGACCTATAATGAGTGGATTCAAGCACGCTGATAACTCTGTAAGTGTGTTTAATAATGCAATCAGTCGCATATTCTCGATACCAACATTTTAATTTCGTTCATAGATTGAACAATTTGTCATGCTCGCGGCTGGTTCAGGTTAGTTCAATCGTTAATAATATATCTGCAGCGAAAGCTGTTGTAAAAAGATTTGTTTTTTACTAATCTTGCTGTCCCATGTAGGCATTACTCCAATGTATCAAATTATTCTCAAACAATCAACTATCCCTACAACCGAGAGAACAGCCATTCATCTTATATACGTCAATCGGACTGAACACGATATTTGGTTGAAAAGCGAATTGGATAAACAAAACGAAGAGGATTATCTGACAACAGATTATGTGTTGACGCGGGTAACGGTCTATTATTCTGTCTCTTGGGTAACATTCACCTAAACTTTGATTAATCTATTTTCTCCCACTCGTAGACCGAACGTGTAAATAACGATGGTAGTAGTTACATCCACGGTAAACTAAATCGAGAACTGCTATATACTCTCTTTGACAGGATAAAGAGACGTGACAAATGTCAAATACTGATATGCGGCCCTCGTTCATTTAACACTGATATGAGATCACACGTGGAAAACATTGGTTACGGAGAAGGGAACATATTCTGCTACGAATAAGCAAGTTCACGTAAAAGTATCTAACTCACAGATGATTATTAGCATTTATTTTCTTTTTCCCTATTACTATCATATTTGATACTTAAATGGAGCAATTGCTCACACTCGTTCATCGTAAGAAAACTTGAATCAAAAAATAGACTTACTATTAATTATATACACTTGTACATTCGTACATGTACATCAACTAATTTTTATCATACAGTCCGTTGGTAGCTTAAAACTTATTTTTAAGTTCTAGAATCTAACGTTCGTATTATTGTCTAATTAATAAATTAATGCTCACTTAACCATTCAAGTAATTTCCCTTCCAATGTCTGCAGCTTGAGTGGTTTAGTTAGATAGTCACTCATGCCTGCCTCTAAGCACTGCTCCTTAGTCCCTGCTATCGCGGATGCAGTCAACGCGATGATTGGAAGACTTTGAAGTTCCGGTCCCATCGCTCTTATCGCCTGTGACGCTTCAAACCCTGACATTATAGGCTAACGAAAGAATGCGAGTAATTAATATATAGCGTCGGATGACTCGGTTTGAGGTAACAAAAAAAACATGACCGATAAGGCTTTACCATTGCACAGTCCATCAAAATTAAAGATATTTTCTTGGATTCCGAACTGCTGGGTGAAGAAGCAAACAGGTTTGCCTCATATTGCTTCCTCACTACTTCAACAGCTTCTTTACCGTTTACTGCCGATAAATGTTGATATCCCAGTTTGCTCAATTGAGCTTTGATAACCTAACAGAATAATGATTGTATTAGAAACTCGTAGATTACATTAGAAATAAACCATCCTTGCTTTCAATAGCCTACCTTGAGATTGACCGCATTGTCCTCCTAAATAATAGAACCATTGAATTAATCGAATATTAGTAAAATACCAAAGACCATTCATGCGATCAAACAACAAGCATTCAGTAGCTTAATTACCACACAGAGTATGCATTTGGATGAATTCACGACCCTATTCCTCGATTTGCTCTCTCGTTCTTCAACATCGGTTTGATCCTTCCATTCACTGGTAGCCGATCTCTTTGCTGGACGATTGGTGGGCTCGGGTTTGCGTTCTCTTTCATTACCCGCAACACCTCGAATTACAGTTGGTTCATCTGAATCTCTCAAGTTTGACAAATTATAAGCAGCCGTGGGCCGATTATGGTTGTAGAATCTGCTATACATTGCTGAATTATCTTCTTCGGTTCCTGCAGCGTTCTCATCCGATGGCCTACTCACGTACAAGTCAAAATGAGAAATGCAGTCTAGTATACGTTTCTGCATTATAGGTTTACAAATGGCCGCGACGTTCTTTCCCAAATTCTCAATCAGTTTCTTCCCGATAGTGCGTCCACTAGATGACCAGAATACCAGTAATATAATCGACAATCGATCTTCGCCACAAAGCCGTTTCAGCTCCTTGGCTGTATCCTCAACAAGCTTGGCATTCTTCTCTCCCACACTGAAAAATGCAAAATCACACATAGGCTCACTATTACTCTTTATATGTTCTTCGACTGCTTTGATCGCAGTTTGGTAGTCGGCGAATTCATATACACATCGGACGCTATCGCTTATCATGGTCGTAAAGGCAGTTCTCGTCGCTTCAAACGGATCAATAATAAGAACACGCTTCGTTAAAGATTCTTCTGCTCCCTGCCAGGTCTGTTGATCATGCGAGTTGCCGGGTAGTGTTTTCAACTTTGGTATTGTTGGCAGAGATAAATGCTCAAAATTCCAGGTGAACCAGAATCTACTTCCTTTGTTAAGCTCGCTGTCAACACCGAGGGTACCGCCGTTCAAATCGACTAGACTTTTACTTATCGAGAGGCCTAGACCTGCGCCGTCCCTACGACGAGTCATTGCAGCTTCTCCTCGTGCATAACTCTCCCATATGTGCTGTGCGAACTTGGGATCAATACTGATAGTTTTTCAATTGTAAGAATTATGAAGGAAAGAAAAAAGACAGAGCAAAGGCAACACAAAACAAAATGCTGTTTTCTTACCCTATGCCGGTATCTATTATCTCTATAAGCAGGTGGCCAGTGTTGTTATTGTTGTTGTTGTTGTTATTATTGGTGTTATTATCACGACTCTCCCCATCAACAATGCCACAACGCTCTCTTATTGACAGCCGTACTTCAACTTTGCCTTTTTCAGTGTATTTGATCCTTAGGGGAGGGGAGCACGAACGGACGTTAGAATCAGCACATATTACATCGTACTGATAACGGAAAAAAGCAAAGAGTTTAAAATCCTTACGCATTAGACAGCAAATTCATTATCACTTGTTGTAGCCTTTCTGGGTCGGTTTTCACATATTTAGGAGATTCTCTTGGTTCGTATAAAAATATTAATTCAATCTCTTTCGAACCGGCACGTTCGCCAAACATTGCAATGTTCTTTTCCACAAGCTCGATTAGATCGAAAGTGCGATTTATCAATGTAAGCTTTTGTGCTTCCAGTCTGGCAGCATCTAGGATGTCGTTGACCACGGATAGAACAACATCGGAAGCGCGAGTCATTACTTCGACCATGTCTCGTTGATCAGGTCGAAGAGGTGTTCCTTCGAATGCAGAGAGTGCGCCAATAATTGCACCCAACGGTGTACGGAGTTCTATAGCCAAAAGAGGGAAAAAAAAAAGCTTATTAGTCTATGATGAACGGATTTTCAAAGCAACATTATACAATAGTATGCATCATACTTGCCATGCGAAGTATTGGCAAGTATCTGACTTTTGGCTTTATTTGCCTCTTTTGCAGCCTCCATTTGAGCCTCTCGTTTTAATTTCTCTTCGACCAGTATGGCATGACTTATAGCCAAACTTATTTGATTCGAGACTTGCTGTAAAAACATTTTTTCCGATTCTGTCCAGATATAGCCTGGGCGTTGGTGTGCCACTATCCATCCCCAAAGAGATGATTTTAGACGAATAGCTACGCTAATAATAGATACGCGCCGACCTATAACCAGCGATTCGTAGTCTGAACTGATATCCACTTCCAATTCACGAGAGTCGTGCAACTCGTCGTCTTCCAGTAAATCCAATTCTTCGTATTCGTCATACTGTACATCCGTCGAAGCAGAGCACGTAGCTTTCTTTCTCTTGGATTTTGATACATACTTGTCACATGAAAAATGACGGACTATACGTCCAACTATTTTCGTTGGATCGTCTTGTGGTCTTAATGAAGCAGACATTACTTTGCAGGCAATCTTGTCCTTTATCACAAGACTGTCGATAATTAACAAAGAATCGCATGACAATATTTTCTTCACTTCCGCAATGGCAGTGTCAAGAGTCTCTTGTATTCCAAAACCGGAGCGAATTTTGCTACTGATTGTAAATAACAATTGCTTGGTTTCAGATTGACGACGTTGTTCCGCGAGAAGTTGACGGCGAAGATGGGAAAGTTTGATGTTTGCACGGATGCGAGCCAAGAGTTCACGAGCATTGAAGGGTTTAATTAAATAATCATCTGCACCCTTCTCCAGTCCTACAGTATTAACGATAGCGTTATTAAAAAATTTTTTTCGCAAAGTTTGTGATTATTTGTAGTTACCTTCAACGCTAGCTTCCTCTCCTGCTCGAGCCGATAATAGAATTACCGGAATCATTTGGATCCTAGGATTGTTGCGTATTGCAGCGAGCAATTCGTAGCCATTCATATTGGGCATCATAATATCTAATTTTAGTGAATGAAGATCTCAGTCAGGCAAAACAAAAAAAAAAAAAAAAGCATGTACGCGCAGCATACTCACCACTTAGAATCAGATCAGGCAGTCGTTGTGAATTTTTAATGACTCGGAGTGCATCACAACCATCAACAGCACAGATACAATCGAATTGTCGCTTAATCAAACTCTTTAAATAGTTCCTAAGATTTATAAAAGTCTGTCAATAAAAATTCCGAAACACACTTTTCGCTATTAAAAGAGTTGTGAATCAAACGTACCTCATATCCGTGTTATCATCCACGACAAGAACACATTTTTTCACATTGTCAGACTCGAAACAATCCGGTTCAGTATACAATACCGACAACTCGTCAGTTTTTTGTTGCGAAGCGGACCCATCATCAATCAACATTGGATCGTTGTCATCATCAAATTGCGTGGGTTTTGAATGTTGGATCCATTGCATGCATTCCTCCAAATACAGTTCCGCGTTCGAGTAAAGTTGTTTGTCACGCGCATAGTTTGGATTAACCGGAGATTTTTCGGTATTGAAATGAACCTGCGAAGGCGGAAGATGATCCCACCCGGTAGGAAACCAAATACGGAAAGTCGTGCCGACGTCCACTTTGGATGTAACCGAAATATGGCCACCGTGTTTTATGACTAGTTCTTTGACTAGGGCAAGACCGATGCCTGTACCTTCGTGGCTGCGCGATTGTCGTGATTCGATACGATAAAAGCGTTGGAATAGATTTCCTATATGTTCTTCGGGTATGCCCACACCTGCATGGTTGATGCAACCAATAGTGATTATTATGTCGGTTGGCCAATGCAAAAATCAAAGAAAAGAAAACACTTGACTTTGTCATACCGGTATCTGCTACTTCTAGTATAACACCTTCTCTATCATTTTTGGGCTCGGCATACAATCGAACAGTTACTCCACCAGTCCACGTATGCTTGAACGCGTTCGAGCCTAAAAAAAAAGTTTGGCACAAAATCACCGTATGAATGCAATTGCGTTGAATGGCTTACAATGACAATAAGACTGGTTGATCACTTACACAAGTTAAATACAATCTTTTCATACATTTCCTCATCCAAAAAGACCTTTTGTTTCAACTGCTTGGAGAGTTCCTCATCGATAGGTATCTCAAATTTGTAATAAAGACCGAATGATCTACTCGTGCTTTCAAAGTTAGATGCTAATTCCAAAGTCAGCCTACAAATATTAACAGAGCAGAACCATGCTTGAAGTCGGCCTGCTTCTATACGAGAAAACTGGTTCATTTTTTATTGGAAAAATAAATGTTATCCAACAAATTCATGTATAGTTGATGCGTACACGCACAATTCAAATGACTTGTTTACCTGAAGAAGAGTGTTTACGAGTTTGAGCAGTCTTCGGTTATTCTTTTGGATTAATTTGAGGTGAGCAAATATTGGAGCATTCTTTGGACACAACTCCATTGCTTCTTCCAATGGAGAAAGCATAAGCGTCAATGGACCTGAACAAATATATGCGTAATTTAGTTGACAGAATTCTCTTTCAAAAAAGCATGTTTCTACGCATTGACAAAAACGTACTGCGCAATTCGTGACTAATATTTTGGAAAAATGCAATCTTTTGTCGATTCAAGTCAGCCAACATTTCCGCCTGTTTTCGCTCTTCTTCTCGAGATCGACCCTGAGTAAAACTAGAACCCACTTGGCCAATAACCAGCTACACAATAGTGAGGGGAGGAAGAAAAAGAAAAGAAACAGTGCGTGAGTGAGAAATATTTGCAAGAAATTCATAATGTAAGACACATGTTGTATGCGAGTTCTCGGCTTATTCTCAGTTCTTCAATCAATCAGTTCTTATGATCAAATTACATAGTCCTAAATTGTATACACGAATTCTTGAATCTCGTACATGATGTTGAGAGCTCCATACAGCATGTGCTTACGAAACATGATGAAAAGATACCGATAGCCATACATGTAAAAATTCTTCATACTCTGTGTCAAGAGCTCTATGTTTGCTAATGCCACATATCATCAAAGCCGTCAGGAAACTTTTTCCAGCAGACGTAGTGATCACTGGACACAGCACAGCCAGCGAGTTATCAGACAGTTTGATGGTCACGTTATCGTTTTTGAACACTGCAAGTGTCAAAGGCCACGGTTCAGATGCAGAAATCTCTCTAATGTCTTCGACCATGTTGTCTGAGGTTTCCGCATCGGTCAGATCAATCACTTCTGGCGTCCTTGGTAACACTTCAGGCAGATCTCTGCTAGATTGTCCGTGAACAAATAGATATTCTTCGGTTCCATCAGGTCCTTTGATAGCCGTTAGATCTCTGTCAAAAGTTGTAGCCTCGAGGCGGGCATTTTTCGGTTTAAATTCCGTGCCTACTTTTTCATTTTCGACGAGATATAATATAGCGTATGGAATATCCATATTGTTTTCTCGGAATACTTCAGTGGTGAAGTGACAGGCACTTTCGATTGATTTGGCGCCTATATATGCAAATTGAACGAGTAACGATATAAATATATACTATACGAGTGGAATAACGCTGTCATAAAGTATGACATCAGTACCTTGTGTCCCATTAGCCAAATCACCCAAAGTCTTGAGTCTCCTAGCCATGAGAACCCTTTGTGTAGTTTCTTGCACAGCATTGAATATACCTCCAACTTGACCATCTTCGGTAAACATTGGACTTAACGTAAAGGAAAAGTATGCTTCCTCTACGTAACCAGATCGATTCATGTACAAGAGGAAATCATCATTGAATTGACCTTTTCCCGTTGTGAAAACCCTATTGATGTATAAGAAAAAGTGCAAGATACTCATCAATGCTGAAGATCCTTCCCCTGTTTAACGTGTGATGCTGTCGTTGTGATACATACTCATCAAATAATGGTCCTAAAACATCATATATTTCAGACCAGGTCTCTGAAGCCTTCGAGCCTAATGCTATATGATAGACGTAAATTGAGTAAGCACGACATGTAACATAACCGTTCATATGGCTATATTACTCACCAGCTGGATGCTTGCGCTTTAGAATAGGTCTCCACACTAGATAAATCAATGAAAAACAGTGTGATCTTAGCAAACTTGTAAATGTATGCGCATTGATAAAGCGAGAGTTCAAGATTACACGCGCAACCAACGAAAAAATTGGTCATTTACTTTGATTGTAAACGAGAATTCTTTCTGGCCCGATATACAATCCGATAGGAAATACCGAGTGAAGGCAGAGATCCTAGGAAAACAATCGAGATTGAGATGAGTATTCAATTATTGGTAACGAATATCTGTGGATCGCATTCTAATCACATTCCAGAGGTCTCTTTTGGAAAATCCCGCTGGGAATCTCTTGGCTCCTTTTCTGTTCGTTCTATATAGTTTTACATGATTCTTGTACAAACAATTCACTTTTTGGTCGCCCCACTTTTTTTGTTTGCATTACTTACGACAGTCGACTTTAACCATGCGGGCCAATCGCTCCTTGGACCCAATGGAGTAGTTGACCAATCGAAGGAATATACCAATTCCGTCACTGGTGTCTCTTCACCAGAGTCCCCCGAGTCTCCGTCTATTGCGGTTGAAGGATTCGACATTGGGGTAAATTATCTCTGCGAAATGGTGGTCACAGCCAACATTGAACACGGGAAACGATTAAATCGGAAAAGTAATGATATCAGAAGAGCGGAAGATAGTAGAGACAGCAATAGTCGAGTTGATATGAAAAATGGCGTAATTTTAGAGGTAAAAAGCGGATCGAGGGAATAAAGAGGGAACTGGATAGGTAAAGTGGGAGAGATGTACGAAATATGCATAGATGACTATGCCATAAAAGGTAATAAGAAAAAAAATAAGCAGGTTTAAGAAAAAAGTGGGAAATTCTTTGGATCTAGACCGCTGGTCTGGACGCATCAATAAAAAGAATGCAGAGTGCAAACAGAATTAGGCAATTCTGTTACCGAGTTTAATTACGTGTAACAATATTATTAGCGAAACTGATACAGTCTGCGCTTGTGTTTTCTTGCGTAAGCGAAATGTAACGGTAATACAATTATTATGAAATCATAAGGAAAGGGCTATGGGGAAAGGAAGGGTTAGAGTTATTTTTATTAGCTGATTATCTGAAATACAAGAGTTTCTGTGTCATCAACAACGTCAACACCCCCACTTCCCCCTTTTCCCAGTAATACCCCGCATGGTGGCATATCTTGAGCACGGACCAACAAAAAAAAGGTCAATCAGTCAGAAGGCGTGTGTCTTGGAAACAAATTCATTAAATCCTGATTTTATTATTCACAGTTATATAATAGTAACAACCACGCGTGTGACTGCAGTTTAAAGGTTTGACTCTTGATAAATTCGCAATGAATCTGCAAGTTGTCGAGCAGCGTTGGCGCATGACTGACAGTGACTATTGTCATGCTGATCAATCAAAATGAACATGTTAACAGTTGATTGTTTGTGCAGATTGCATTGCTAAATATACTAATTAATTACCTTTCCACTGCAAAAATCACCGTTTCAGACAATCGAATGTGATAAGTATGTAAATTATTACGTCGTAAACTTTTGAGCTTAGCATTACACGTTACGTAACTAGACATACCACATCTCAGCACATCTGTCCGATGACGTCCTCGTCAATTCCGTCAACGTTTTCGCTTCGGGTGCACCAATCGACATGAGCTTTGCAGTACACGAAGCGAGCTCTGTTCAAGAAACAAGTGGTTTCGTAAAGAAGAAATTACGGCCAGGCAATTCAAATCGGACCATAGCCATTGTATTTACCAGCGTTGGTGCGACATTGCTTAGCACATCCTTCACCGGCTGCTTTCTCAGCGCATTCCTGAACGAATAAGAAATGAACATTCGTTACATCAAAAGTTTGCGGAGGGGAGTTTAACCATGTCACACGTACCAAACAAGCTGCTGCACTGCCGAGGCTAAACAACAATATACGATTATTAATAACAATCTACTATTATAACAATCCTTTAAATATACCGTATGCAGTCATACCATGCTTGCATGTATGGGAGACGTTCACTCATTTTTCTTTTTTCGAAGAGTGGGGGGGGGAAGCAATTTCAGTCCTGTCTGTACAGTGCGTCTTCTATTTATTTTCGTCAATTTGCCGACACTGATTTTGGCATCATTTATTTCTCACGCACTGCTGTGAACATGACGTTTCTGTTGATTGACAATACATAACCATTTGCTATTTGATACTGTTTTGGTTTAATTCGCTCTGCAAATAGGTGCCCGGATGGAATGGGTGCATAGAATCGGACGAATTAAAACCTGTTTCGATGTTTACATCTACCGTAATAGTAAATGTTCTTATATAACACGTAGCGAGTAGAGATATGAGAGAGGGGAAACGCCAAGGTGCCTGAGCAAACAATTATGCAATAAATAAACATTAAACAGACCATGAATAAAATATTATAATATAAACTTTAATGTCAAGTTCCCACACACTCTGTTAATTAATGGTGGAAAACGTGTTCAAGAAAAGATGGGTTTCAAGTTTCCTCTGAGGTAATCTAGCAAATATTTACTCAATCTGTTAACAAAAACTTTTTAGACAATTCTCTTTTACAGTATTATTAAAGTGTAAGAACACCCCTTTAAATACATTACCTTTCTGCAATAAGTAGCATAGCATGAAGTATGTAAAAGCACAAACCATCTACCAAGGTAAGAATTCGCATGACAGTAATAAGGTATTACAGGATTAAGAATTTTATTTGAAAATTGTTAACGATAGCCTGTAATTAGTACGTATCTTATTCTTGCATTTGAAACGAAGTCAGGAACACTGCGGTATTGATATATTCAGAAATCATTGGTTTGGTGAGACGTTAAACATGGAGATATGGATATAACTTTTGTTGATTATTATTGTACGTCTATATACTGTATATAATAAAGGAAAATTGTAATAATATTTGACCGAACTAAACATACCAATTATCCTATCAATCATATACTATTATGCAACTATAATAATGTTTACCTATACACCTGATTCTTACTATTACAGCATTCGCCGCCGCGTTTCGAGGAGCGTTTGAAGCTCATCACCCATGTTTTGGTTTAGTGTTATTTGGAAAAGAAATTTGTATATTTAGCACTTGCAAGAGAAAAAAATGAGGAATGCCGAAAGGAGAGACAAGAACATAATAATTTTCTAAGGTCAAGCTTGTTTGTTTGCATTAATTGTATTCCAAATAAGGCTCTTTGACAGTCAAACCAGATTTGCAGTCCGCGATGCTTTGAGGAATGGAAGCAAGTTCACGCGAAAGGTAGCACGTATTTGCAACTTTGATATTAATCGATCAGTAACGCCTTTGAAATCACTCTTGTTTCCCTTCTGCTCGGTTTCATGTGTTTTTCTTTCACACAAGCACCGTGAAAAACACGAATACCTTCGAAATTTAAACCTTGAGAATTTTCCTATAGTAATAGAATCAGGTTATTATGTTACGTATATGGCGTTAGACCGTCCCTGTTTTTGGAAGTAGCAACATGAAGACTCGTCTTTATTGGGGCATGCTGCAACAAAACCAGACAAAGTAGACATTCTATAAATGAGGAGCTGATTATGATGTGGTTGTAAAATTAACCAGTGTGACTGATGGCATTTTGAAAAGTAATAATAATAATAGTGCTCATTCATAACCTATGGACTTGTCGAATTTAATGTGATGAATATAAACCATAACAGGATTAATATAGGATTACGTCTATATAAAAACATATTACAGGCAAACCTCTTTATACGACATATAATAAAATCTCACTATACCGATATTCTCTCAAGCCCACTCTTAATTGAAGTCATTTTTTTTATACCGATATTTTTTGACTGAACAAAATTTATCGGTATATAAAGAGATTTGACTGTAGTATGAAACTAGTTTACATCAAATCCACTATGAAACCAAAGAATTACAGCACCATTCGAAGCATTTTAAAGAAAGCTCAAGGAGAAAAAATTGTGCCTTATGTTTTAAAATAATGATACCCAAATTCTCCAGGAATATCCAGATAACGAAAAAATCACTTATAAAATTTACCAACAAGAACGACAATAATAAACCATAAACGAACCTTAACCTCTACTTATGATAAACCAAGAAAGAAACGAAAACTTGAAAAAGCGTAAGTAATTTAACCCACAAGACATCCACCGATCGAGCAACCTATTAATGAAAGATCGTTCTTTATTGTTATGATAAAATACTACTCAAGTGCATTCGTATCGCAATTTGCTCTTTCAACACAATTGCAACCAAAAGTCAACTAATTTTTTCGTAAGTGTAAATTTTATTATTTTAATATGGAATGCGCGCTCTCGAAAAATAAATAATAGTAAAAGCAGGAGATACTCGGATCCAAAGCCATTAATGAGTATAATCTATTCTTTGGTCACTTTGATGTAAATTTAAATTTCTTTATCTTCTTTACTATAATTAATATTAATAATATTGTCACTGTCATCTATTTTTTTTATTTTATCAATCCATTCTTCGATAGCTTCTAGCGTTCTCTTCTTCGAATTCGTTTTTCATTTTTCAATGCGTAATTCGCGAATTTCAGTGGCCATTTTATTAAATGAAAATTTTCGGAACCAGCCTGGCTTTTTTGCCAAACAGGTTTTTAAAGTTCCTCCATAGTCTTTCGACGTCTGGCAAGTAACTTTGTTTGCCGAATTATTTAATTTATTATTGTACCTTTTCGTAGGCTCGATTAAATTAATTGTTTTATCAATTTTCCGATTCATAATAAGCAGCTGATTTTTGGAAATTTATAATAACAATAAAGGTAATATCCAAAGATAATTCCGATCAATGATACGAGAATAAATTCGCTTGTGAGAGCAAACATTTTAAAATAATGAAATCTGTTGGACAGATTTTGTAAAAGCAGTTGCGAAGCTTTTTCATAAATAGCTCAATTTCAGTCGTTTTTTATAGCAAACCTTTTTGAGTCACGATATTCGAAAATGTCAGAAATCATCTGGCAGCGAATGGTATAATACGACGCGTTCATGGTAACATAAAACGAGTGCCACGATGGAAAACCAAATTCCCCATTGATATGACTGTTGCTACCGCCGTGAAAAAATTTTCTCGAAAACTATGCTGAAATCCATGGGTTGCCAGGTCCTGGTAGAAATGTTAATCGCATTACTCATCGCTTACATTTTTTGCCAGCTGAAACGAGGTATAAATCGGTCTATCACAATTTTATTGTTGGTCTCAAAAATGATAGAACATTGAAATTGTTAAAATATGATGCTTTATAGCCACCAAAGCCCCATACTCAATGATGTAAACTGCGGTCGTAGACTTTTTCGAGAAAGAATTAAATAATGCATAATACAATATTAGTAATAGTCTGTGCAACGACAAGTAACATCTGCTGATTATGCTCGCTGTAACACAATAAAACATCTCTTGCCGCTAGTGTCAAAGATATGCATAATCCAGCAATTAACAACGTAGTCCAAGCTTCTTTAGAGAGTGGATACAAACTTAAATGGATTCCTTACTCGGAAATCACCAACATAGAGCCAACCCAAATTGACAACGTCTACTGCGCTATTTACAACAAGTTTGGGGGCATGATACTGGTATTCCTTGGAAGTGACGAAGAATGTACACCAGCACTTGTGAGTGAGTTTGCTAGAATATACTCACTTCCAACATCCGAGTACAAAAAGAGTGTTAGTCAATATAGACGATACTCCGAATGGCTTAAGGAACGCAACAACCTCATTATTGGATTTACCAAGTCTAATGACGATAACTATTACATGGTTGCTAAGAAACTCTTTTACCACTGTTATTCTCGATATGGCTTCTGCTCCACATGTGGAATACTCCGATGTAGTCCCGTATGGTGCATTTGTGGTTATAA